>MJUU01022450.1:133232-176322 GCA_002080025.1 Modiolus philippinarum | reverse complement strand
AACATTTGGTATAAATTTCATGAGAATCCGTCAAAATTTGTAGGCATAAGAGCGCTTACAAGGTTAATTTTTGGATAAAACAGTGTCATTATTTTGGTCAAAGAACCATAACTCTGTTGAAAAGTATCGCCCAAAACTGATCTTCGAACTCAACCAAGGTATTAGTGGTTTAAACATTTGGTATAAATTTTATGAAAATCCATTAAAATTTGGAGGCATGAGAGTGCTTACAAGGTCAATTTTTGGATAAAACAGAGTCATAATTTTCGTCAAAGTCCCATAACTCCGTCCAAAAGTGTCGACTGAGGCTGATGTTCAATCTTGACCAAGGTTTTAGTAGTATAAACATTTGGTATAAATTTCATGAGAATCCGTCAAAATTTGTAGCCATGAGAGCGCTTACAAGGTCAATTTTTGGATAAAACAGAGTCATGATTTCGGTCAAAGTCCCATAACTCCGTCAAAAAGTATCGACCAAGACTGATTTTCGAACGTGACCAAGGTATTAGTGATATAAACATTTGGTATCAATTTCATGAAAATCTGTTATAATTTGTAGGCACGAGAGCGCTTACAAGAAAGGGTGACGGACGGACGCACGGCATTTCTATGTCCCCGCACCGCGTTGCGGCGGGGGACAAAAACTATATGACTGGTATGGTTAAGTAAGTTAGAACCAAACCGTGAATAAAAAATCAAAAACAAAGAAGAATAATCAAAGGAAAAAAGCAACATTGGAACGCAAGTAACTTCGGTTTTAAGTTATTTTGGCTATACGTGGAACGTTTAGCCACATTGGCATTTTCTGAAGGATACTACATTTCAATAGAATAAAATAGCAGTAATAACGGGTTAAAACAAGAAAAGGTGGAAATGCGTTCTACAACTATAAGGAATATACAGTAAAATTTGGACGGTTTCAATTTTAAGGTTCTAGTAGCTAAATGTAATGTGCCGTCGCAATTAATTTATAGTTGACCTTTGCAGATAGTACCAAATTAGTTTAATTATTTGCATTATTTGGATTATCAAGTGATAAGACATAAGATAATCATTCTATCTAACCTTTTACACCTATCTGTATCTTGAAATAAGTTCCGTTATCTTCTGTTAAGTCACCCAAAAGAAGTTTGGGGAGATTTATTGTTTTTACTAAAAAATATTGGCTTATCTATTTAGATCTTTTGGTTATTTGTTCTCTATCAGCTTGTTTTTATGTTTTTGGTTAATGGTCTTCCAAATGTTTTGGGTTTATCTGCTCTGATGGGACATAAGTTGTCTACATGTGCATATGCAGGAAATTAATTAACAGCACCTTTGGTATTTGATTTTTTCTTATTAATTGTTTTTACTCGCGTTTAATCCGCCTCAAAATTTATGCATGTTCCTGGGTGGCCGAGTGGTTAAGGTAGATCTACTACCTATACAAATACTGTAGTCTATCACCACTGCGGTGTGAGTTCGCGCCCCACTTTGTACATTACAAAAAAGGGTGCACTCCACTTACAATCGTATTTTATAAGGTATGTCAGTTACCTGCCCCAGGTCGATGGTTCTCTCCGGCTTCCTCCACCACTAAAACTGACCGTCATTAGATAGCAGAACTACTGCTGAAAGTGACAGTAAACCCAATATTAATCAATCAATTAAAATTTGTCCAACCATTTTCTCGGAGTATAATGATACAACCTTAATAGAATAAAAAAGACAACAGGAAACACCTACAATGACCGAAAAACACAGCCACATGCCACAAAGTAAATAGGAACCTCACAAGAAAAAAAATCACAATAAAAATACAAAAGACAAACGTAAACAACGATAGGAGCTCGGGACAGCCGGACTTGGTACCGGGACTAGCAAAAGCCAGTGGTATGGTTAAACCGGTTTATGGGTACCCAAACCTCCCCTTCTCTGTCCTGTTTCCCTATAGTACAACAAACATACGAATAAAACCCATATAGGTAGACTACTAACTCAATGACCACAATCTTGAAAAGGAAAATGGCGGAACGAAACGTAATTTTGAAAGATGGGTCAAGGAGTGCTCGCCGCTAAGCTGCCGGCTAGCTCAAGGAGCCTAGTCTGCTGGTAAAATACTGTCGCACTACGGAAGAAAAATCAAATTCAAAACTCCCAGTGGGTTTGGTAAAGAATCATCATGTATTTCAGTAGACATCGGCAGTATCAGTGAGAGGCCAGTATGTGGTTAAAACCCTCAGGTCACTGGATCCCAAAGCTAATTCAAAGGACATATACAGAATATCTTGTCGATATCCCCTATTGCGTAAAGAATATAAGTTACGTCCCAGTTTTTCTGGATTTTTAATCAGTTTCTGGCATTTTTATCAACATTTCCGTAAATTCGAGGATGGGAAATGCCCTTAGTAATAAGCTGTTTAAGAGTGACGTTATATTTAGATATCAAATCGTCATATCTTCGATAAAACTTTTTAAATGTACTTAACAATTTTAGAAATCTGTAACCTTGCTGCAAAAGTTTTGAAGTGATAGTAAGGTTACGCTCATTGAAGTCGTCAAGAGTAGAACAAACGAGTGCGAAACGTTCCTGTTGAGAAATATAAACTCCGTAGGATGGGGCTAGAGGGACGTCGCCGTCAAGAAAAGGGAAATTAGTAATACTGAAATCAAAATAATCCTTTTTATCGTAAATTTTAGTTTTTATTTTACCAGAGTCAACGATTATAGTTAGATCCAGAAAATGACAATTTTCAGAATCATTATTAGCTTTATTAAGTTTCAGTTGTAGTGGGTAAAGGATGTCGACATAATCTAAAAATTGGGGATTGTCAATAGTAAGGATATCGTCAATATACCTGCTGTTATCTTTGAAAATAGAAATAAGTTGATCACTTTTTGGTATGGTCCTATTTTGTAATTTTCATGACGTCACGTTTGTAACAGAAAAGAAAAAGATCTGCAATGAGAGGTGCACAAATTTGTACCCATCGGAATTCCAATGACCTGTTGATAAACAATGTTAACCATACTTCACCGGAAGACAGATCCCTATCCCTGAAGGTCCAACAATGTCTTGGAATTGTCAACATGGTATCGGTTGTCCTGAAAGCAGGAAAAAAAGGCAGGACAATTGAAAGTACTCAGATGTGGATGAAACCTTACAGATTATCTGACATACTTGAAATTAGTTTTTGGTCTCCAAAACTTCAATACGGGTAAATAAGATGGGGAAAAATTAAAAGAGTTGATAATCGAATGAAACAGCACAGACAGGTGATCGTACTTGTATAGGACTGGTTTCCAGTCCTGAATTCTGATTTGGGAGTTTGTTTTGGTCTCCCATAAAATAAGCGTTCAGAATTTTTTGTGGTATATAGAAAATTGTTCATTGCTCAATATCTGAGGAAAACATTAGAATTAGTGGTCATTTGCTATTTTAATTCGTTTGTGTACAGCATTACGTAAATAACTGTTTATCTTGTAACCTGTGCAGTTTTGTACTTTAGGAAATTAAGTTTCATAGATCTAAGGCCAGGTTCGTGCCTTATCGTTTTTATCACATGTCTGCTGTAAAGACAGCTTGCTGTATGTATCTGCATAATTTTGTAACTTGGTTGTCCACTCATACGAGGGACTATAGAATAGAAGCTATGACTTACTTTATTAAGCTTTGCATTTGCTAAGTAAGTGAAAGAAAAACTGTCAAGTTTACAATCTCGTTACCATCTTGTATTTCGTGGAATATGATTATCCATGGAATATTGCTACAACCTTTTGTGTCAGTATTGTTCATTGGGGAATACATTTCAATGAATGATTTATATCACTCATTTTTTTTTCTCCAAAAGCATCCCTATATTAACTTGATACATCAGACGCAGCCAGATATATCTGGCATATTCTTTTTAAAATGATGCTCAGGGAGTCACATTTTACTATGTGCTCAGTTTGTCAATAGTCCTGGAAATTATTGAAATCAGATGTTCACAGAAACAAAGGTTGACTTCAACTGAATATAAAAACAAAACAGCTAAACTTTGGAAATTGAGGTATCCTGTCGTTGATTTAAAACTAGAGGCTCATATGAGCCTGTATCGCTCACCTGGGGACTGGTTTTATTCATTGTCATCAAAAGACCACCCATTCATACTATAAAGCAGTTCCCCGTAGGTTACAGTTCAAATCTTGGATGAGGTACAAACATAACTAGAAGTGGTGCCATCAGAAATGATGGCTATCCCCACACTGGATAAACATTATTTTTAGTAAAATGGAATACAAGGATATATAGTTGCTGGGAAGAATTCCCCAAAATAAGAGGTCTTTGAGACTTTCAGGAAGCTTTTTGGAAAAACCACTCGGTGAAAATGTTTCTCCTAATTAAAATGAATTATAAAAGTATGGTTGCTAGGTAGAATTAGAAAAATAGTTATCTTTGAGAATTTCAGGAAGTAAAACCCAAATTGGAATGGAAATTTATTGAATCCAATATAAGGAATCAAAATAAATAATAAAAGTATGTTTGCTAGGTAGAATTCCAAAAAATAAGTGGTCTTTGATATTTTGAGGAAATTTACCAAAATTGGAATTAAATATTTCTGAAGTCGAATTAGTGAAAATGTTTGTCCTAATCGAAACAAATTCTAAAAGTATGGTTGCTAGGTTGAAATTAAAAAAATAAGTGGTCTTTGAGACTTTCAGGATATTTACCAAAATTGGAATGACATTTCAGAATTCTAAGTATTCAGAGCGTTATCTTTTTCACAACACTTTCCATAAATATGAGTTCATATGCTAAAAGTTAAAAATATATTAAGTGATATTAATGCTGCTGATGAGAGGTAACTCCTTGAAACACGTGTACATCATAACGAAATTTACAGTTTTTTATGCAATATCGGTATTTCTTGTAATTATCACATTTTCATTAAATTTACCAAAGTTAGAACCAGAATAAAAATTCCGAAAGCTTATTGCACATCTGCAGACTATATGTTACAATTCTATATTAATATTTAATCCCTAAATTCAAAAGTGTAAGAGGAGTTCCCTGACAATATCACATGCCACAATTTACAAGCAAACTGCACCAGAAAAACAATAATGAAAACAAGAGACAAACACAAATAACGATAGGAACTCGTAACGTTTTTTGTAATAACTTGAATTATAATATCATAATCATAGTTTGTTCTGCTAATTTTACATTTTTTCTCAATGTAATAAGACAATTGAGGCATTTAACCATGAAAATGTCATAGGAAAAATATTTATTACAAAAACGGTTGTTTATTACAAAAACGGTTGTCACTTCTTCAACGTTTTTTGCAATAGCGCTTTTTTGTAATAAGTTCATTTACTATACCAGGGAAATAGTTTTTCTACTAGTTTAACATTATTCATCAATATTGGTCGACAATCGAAGTATAACAACATTACTTTCATGAGAAACGATTATTTCAAAAATGTCTGTTACCCATTCCACCGCATGCTTTCAGTTATAACCTTTTTTCAAAAACTTCCTTGTTATGTAATAAGTTTATGCTGCAAAAACAACGGCAGTAGAATACCGAAGGAACAAGGGAAGCGAAGACTACAAAAATCGAAGTTCAAAGACATGGCAAAAACGGCAACTGAGAAAAACAAAGACAAAAAAAAAAGGAAGTGAGACAGCTGTAATGCAAGGAAATCAAAAGACGTCATTAAAAACTAAGGCACTCATAGTGTGAACTCGCATGAAAACCGGGAGTGACATCAGGTGTTCCGGAAGGGTAAGCATGTCCTGCTCCGCTGGCGGCACCCGTCACACTATCAGTGAGTCAATCCAGGGTAGAGTCAAAACCGGTTATGTCAAATCCGTGAAATCTAGCTGAAAATTTCCGTTTTCATTTGGGACACAGACACGTCATATCTGTCAATGATATCATGGTGACGGCCATAAAGTTTCTGAAGGGATGAAAGCAACAAAGGCTGAATAAATCCCTGACTAAGCAACTTTTGGGACAGTGTTTTGCTCTATTCAAAAAATCACTGTAAAACTACATGCGCGACAGTAACGAATCAACTGTGAAATGTACACTCCATAGGCTGGAGAAGTAGGTATATTTCTGATCAGAAAGGGAAAATTCACAATTGGGAAGTTCAAATCATTACGTTTGTCATATAGCTTAGATTTCAAGCGTCCATCTTCAAAAATCGACACGATGAATTACGGTCTTTTTCTTTTCAATGAGGATGTCCAGAATTCCAACACCTTTACATTACTGTGTTAACTATTTTTCCTAACAATCATTCGTTGTTTATTTCATAACTTGGTCTCGGAGAAAGAGAATCAATTGTTTACATCTTTTGCTTATCTCTTTTTCCTTTTCATACAAACAGAACTGTCGTTTATTACAAAAACGGTCTTTATTGCAAAAACGGTTGTCCCGCATTTAACGGTTTTTGTAATAACGCTTTTTGTAATAATTTGATGCTGGTGGACTGTTAGTCCTCGAGGGTATTCAACAACCCAGTAGCCAGTACTTCGGTGCTGGCCCGAAAGCCTATTTTATTTGGAAAAATGCAATATCTAAATTTATGAATATTTTGTTAAAAACTAAGGAGCATCTCCCTCTTGCATAGCTCTGTCCTTAGCTAATTTTTGGCTTTCCTATTTAGATTCTATTGGTAATTTGTTATCTATCAGATTTGACACATGTTTACAGTAACCTCGGTATTTTGTTATTTATTACCAGTGGGCCGATGCCTCTGCTGGTGGACTGTTAGTCCCGAGGGTATTCAACAACCCAGTAGCCAGTACTTCGGTGCGGGCCCGAAAACCGATTTTATTTGAAAAATTGCAATATCTAAATTTAAGAAAATTTTGTTCAAACTAAGGAGCATCTCCCTCTTGCATAGCTATGTCCTTAGCTGATTTTTGGCTTTCCTATTTAGATTCTATTGGTAATTTGTTCTCTATCAGATTTGACACATGTTTCGGTATATGGATTTCCAAATATTTTGATGTTATCTGCACTGAAGAGACATAAGTTGTCAAATGCGCGTATGCAGAAATAAAATTTACAGTAACCTCGGTATTTTGTTATATATACCATACCAGGAGCTCAGTTTTTTTCTGATAGGTTTACATTATTCATCAATAAAAGTATACAACTAAATCAGGAAAACATGTGTTTTATAAGGAAAAAAAAATATTACAAAAACGGGTGATACAAAAAAAAATATTGCAAATATGGATGAGAATAACAAAAACGGTTGTCACATTCGTAACGGTTTTTGTAATAACGTTTTTTGTAATAACTTGAATTATAATATCGTGTTCATACTTTGTTCTGCTAACTTTACATTTTGCATCAATAAAATAAGACAATTGAAGCATTTATTAATGAAAATCCCATTGGAAAAAGATTTATTACAAAACGGTTGTTTATTACAAAAACGGTTGAGACGCATTCAACGTTTTTTGTAATAACGCTTTTTATAATAATTTCATTACCAATACCAGGGACACTAGTTTTATATTATTCATCAATAGAAGTATACAATTAAAGCAAGGGAACAAGTATTCGAAACATAAAAAAAATTATTACAAAAACGGTTGATACGAAAAAACCAATTATTGCAAAAATGGTAATTATTACAAAAACGGTTGTCACATTCGTAACGGTTTTTGTAATAACGTTTTTTGTAATAACTTGAATTATAGTATCGTGTTCATTGTTTGTTCTGCTAATTTTCAATTTTTCATCACTTAATTAATACAATTTAAGCATTTAAAAAATTTCATAGGAAAAAAAAATATTACAAAAACGGTTGTTTATTACAAAAACGGTTGTAACAGGGCTTTATATTCTGACTCACGGGTTAATATTTTACGATATATCGCTGTCAAGAGCTCGATAACATATACTCATAAAAAATGATGTTACTTTAAACTTTGTGCAGTAAAATTACTATAATGTTCTTAGATTTCTGTAATTAAACAAAATGATAAAATATTCTTATGTTTTATGTTTAAGTGGATAGAGATTATTTCTCAATTTATTCGATGATGTTCACTTGATAGCCACATTTATACAATATGATTTTCATTCTACAGACAAAACATGCGCAAGATTTAAATCTAAATCCAGTTGTGAGTCCAATTGTGGACTTGGTACTCTATTTGACAGTTGTGTTTGGCGCCAGGGTAGCGGAAATGGTATTGTGTCAAAGTATTCAACATGTTCACCTAATCTCAATACGTGCCCAAACAATGTGTGTGACTCATTAGAAGAGGCATACCCCTTCCTGTGCCCACAGGATTGTACAAGTGAGTTTTATTTTACATCTTTTTAAGCACTAAAATCAAGAATGAGACAGGTCCTTGCTTAACTATATAAATATGTAGAATTGTTCACTTCGACCAGTGAAGGAACATTGCAAAATTCAAGTCATCTGCTACCTTTATGGTTGGAGTAATTTTAATATATAGACTGCATTGAACAAATAAGATTTAAATTAGATTTAATCGTATTTTATAGATAATTGTTTTCGGTGCCGAGTTTTCTTAAAACTGACTCTCCATATTACTTAAAACGCACCCTTGCATCCTTAGACCAAATACTTATTATTAACCGGCTTCCGTATAGCCCGACAATGTTCTTGTCATATGCATTCGCGATATTACTTTGGGTTTCGGGCTCACCTGTTAATTGTTATTTCGTTAATTTCTAGCAAATTTAACCAACGCCTGACAGGAGTAATAAAAATATCTCTCGTCTCTAGTGAGAGAACAACTCACGTGAAATTACCCGCCAAATCTATTCTGAACAAAATCCTCGGTGATTTGCATTATGTCATTGGAGAAACATTTTCTACAATTTAAACACGTTAATTATCAAATTTCTCACATTTTGTTAAATAAATTTTCAAATGTTTAAAAACTCGGCCAGCCTCGTTTTCAAACATTTGCAAAATTTATTTAACTCGATGTGAACAATCTCACAATCATCTAAGTTCTCGTTGTAGGAACTATATTTATCTAATTTTGAAGCTGTTAAAACGAAAATTGATTTCAAATACATGTATTCTATAATGAATGCAGTTCTACTATTTCTCAATCACCTAAAGTTTTTCTGTCCCTGAATTAACTGAGAATATACGCTAAATAAATTGTTGTTTTTTTTTACTCTATCAATGTTTCCTAGATACAATTTTCTGGTGTTAATAGATAAAACAAAACTGTTGTTTTACAGGAATAATTGACAATTTAAGCTTAAATACACCTTTTCTTTAGTGGTCTTCCGAAGGTTTTGATTTTATCTCCACTGGAAAGACTTCAACTGTGGGAATGGCAATTTGTAGAAAATAAAAGTTCGGTATTTTGTTATTTTGATCAGTAGAAAATTGTTTGGTGACTCTTGTCTTGTCCTTAATTCATAAACAACAGTGAACGTTATATATCAATATATTGTACATCTATTCTTCACAATGTAACCTTGTTCTCTTTCAGGACGTGTAACGGGCACCGGACAACTGAATAAAGAATCTAGTCGAGGTATTGCTACAGGTTTTGGTCAGTGCTGGTGCGACTACAATCCAGATTGCTACTGTTTTAGTCCAGCATCTTTCATTTCCACGACACCAGCAAACTTTTTGCAGTATGGTAATAAATCGTTTCCTGGGAGAGACACAACTGCAGACCGGAACCACACACTTACAAACATCAAAGTGGATCAGGTAGTAGAAGGTACGTCACACCTTGCTTATCACAGTCGATTGTTAGCGACAACGATCACAAATAACTTTAAGCAGGACGTTCAGGGTCCTTGTAAAAGCTGAGTAGAACCGATGAATATTTTTTCGAAAATTTAAGATAGCCACATGTTTGCAGACTAAATCTAGTATGTGCTAACTGTTAATTATAACATTTATCACGACTTAATTTTTCAGATAATTATTATACAATATGTGTATGAAGTGTAATATTTCATATAATTAAACATAAAATGTAGAATAAAGGTTCAATTTACATTTATAAGTATATTCATTTTGGGTCTTATATTTTGTGATAGTTTTTTTTTTTTTTTTTTTTTTTTTTTTTTGTCGGACAACGGTAGACATCCCTTGTTAGGACACTTTACCAATTATCGCGCAAAAAAGATGCAGCGTTGTTTGATATCTCCCAATAAATACATCTCAAACTGGTGCCAGAGGCCTTCTCAAAGTCACAATGAGAAATGAGCAAAGCTGGTGGCTGAAGGCCTCATGGTGCCTTCAAGATGAAGAACAACTATAAAAGTGTTGCTGCGTTGCTTGGTTTTACAACAAATATATAGAGACGTTATCTCATGTGCATTTATTTACTCCATGTCCATTTATTGTTTATTAGATCCAATTCAGCTCTAAAAGTTTCGCTTCGGAAAGTTTTAGTTTTGATTATTATTCCGTAGTGCGACAATGTTTTACCAGCAGACTAGGCTCCTTGAGCTAGCCGGCAGTTTAGTGGCGAGCACTCCTCGACCCAACTGTCTTAATTACGTTTTGTCTATTCTTTCCTTTTCAAGATTGTGGTCTTAGAGTTACTGGTCTACCTGCATTGGGTTTTATTTGTATGTTTATTGTACTGTACGGAAACGGGATAAAGAAAGGGGAGGTTTGGGTACCCATAAACCGGTTTAACCCTACCGCTGGCTGTTGCCAGTGCCGGTACCAAGTCCGGCTGTCCCGAGTTCCTATCGTTATCTATGTTTGTCTTTTGTCATTTTATTGTTTTTCTTGTGCAGTTCCCTGGTTGATTTTGACATGTGATTGTAATGTTCGGCCATTGTAAGTGTTTCCTGTTATTTTCCCTCCATTAATTCAAATAATGAAAAAGGATGTTAATTACGGTTAAGATGAAGCCATATTTACATGTTTCTCCTGTGGAAACATTTAGTCATGCAACATCCAACCCAGATCTTTATTTGATTGTTTCTTTTTTCCCGAGACACCCTTATCTCAAGTAATAAATATTTGTAGTTTCAAACTAATAGTTTCTTGAATACATTTTCATTATAAAATTATGAAATATTATATACATGTATGCCATTTTAGATCAGATGAACCATAGCAACAAACAAGTTTGTGACATGGACTGTATAATTACTATAGCAACCATCTGTGGTTGTATTTGTGGTTTGGGATGTTTGTTCTTACTTGTTTGGAAGACTAGGAGATTAAAATGTCACAGAAATAAGACACTTAAGCATGTTGGCAGTACAGCTTCAATGTCGGTTATACCCTCAGATTATATGGACGATAGAGACTATAGAACTACACATTACTCCCCACAGTTTGGACCTTATTACAAAGAATCAACCATCGGAAGTGTGGTATGTCCCAGTTTTGAATTCTCACTTCATCAATTTTTTCTGAGTTTGTTATTTTTCTTTTAATAATATTTGTTTTTAAAGCAATATCTACTTCTGAATTTAATTTGCATTGGAAATTTGTTTAAAAAGAGTTAGAGTGATTTAAGGAATTTAATTGTCAAATAAGAGATTTTCTTATTGGCAAATGCAATTGATGTTTAAGTGCAGAAAATATTTTCAGTATTTGCTACAGTTGGAATACGAAAAATAATATTAGATTAGATTAAGGCCACGCCTACTTTGTCAATCAGCACTTCAATGTAAAACAAGAAAGACACATCTTCATTGTGTATTTGGTAAGAAGTCACCATTAAATAATGTTCTCATTTTTGTGTTTTTAAGCAGTCACCAGAAGATGCTAAATGGGAGATAGATAGAGAAAATTTACAGTTAGATAATACATTAGGAGAAGGAGAGTTTGGAAAAGTCGTTAAAGCTAAAGCATTTAATATAGATGGGAAACAAACTTATACAGATGTAGCGGTGAAAATGTTAAAAAGTTAGTATCAGAACTGGTTGGTTTTAGACACTCTTGATTCTGATTGTTCCTCGGTGAAAAATAGAAAAAGATTTTAAAATGTTCAAATAACCATACATTGTTAAGCTTCAGTAACAGTAAAGGGAAAGGACTGTTATTTTCATTGTTTCATTTAGAATTGACATTTAAATTCCAATTTATAACAATTGGTTGTGAAAAGACATTTAAAAAGTTGAGTCAGCGAAACAACATTAATCTTTGAAGTGGTTTCTTTTGAATGAATGAATGTATAAAAAGTACGCGTAACAAAAAACTGATCAAGAATCTATATCAACAAACTACATAATTCATAAATTAATAATAAGGTAAAAAAGGCTACCAAATATGTCTGAGTATAATGTGGAATTCGTTAAAAAGCCTACAAAAATGAAATTTAAACCGGCCCGTTTAAAACAAGTCATGCATGAATTGATTGACTTTGATCAATAAAGTAACTGTAAAGTGCGAAAATTTCGATGCAGTTTTACTTTCGCTTTTTTGTGTCAAGGGGCGAGGCGGGAAAATAAGACTATCGCGAATATTTCGATTCAAATAAGTAAATTGGTAGCTCGACCGACAACCGCGATTTCAGACTGCACGAGTTAATCAATTCATTTAAAAATGTACTGATAAAGTAAACAAGTAAGATTGTAAAATTTGAATAGACAAAAATATGTACTTTAAGCCTCATGGTACTTCAAGATGAAGAACAGCAATAAAGCGTTGTTCCATTGCTTGGGTCTACCATGTAGTCATATTAACCTTGATGCATGTGCATTTAATCCATATCCTACCAGAATATGGTAAAACACACACGAAAAAACATATATTAAAACATATATTCCCTGAACAGCTAGTATATTTTTTTCCTCTACTGAATTTGACTTCATTACCGGAATACTAGTATAAATGTGTTCAACATGGAAAGTGTCTTATAACAATCAGGAAATGTTTACTCTACAGGTGCGCCTGATCTCACACATAATTTTAATTGTTAAAACGACAACGTTTTCCGAGCATGTACATGTATGTTTTGTGTAAATGTGCATGACCATGTGTTCTATGTCTGTCTGACTGTTTTCTTGTAAGTTGGTGACTATAATTTTATATGTATGACATTTTGGTTCTGTGTATGTGTGTGATAATACTTTAGATTTTAGAATACTGAACTACCTCATAAAATCATGTTCGATAATCTTGATATGTGTTTTGGTTTGGGTTTATTAAGGCATAAAGAACATCCCTTACAATATATATAGCACTTTTGTAGTTTGTTATTCTCAACGCCTGTTTGTTTTCAACTCATGTGTTTTTAAACTCTACTTCTTTTATATCTCTCTTTTCAGCGTTCTTTCTCTGAATTGTCTGAAAATGTCTATTTGCATAGTCGTTTGAATATATTTTAGCACAGTTGATTAAGGTGATTATCTAGACGACCATTTTACTATTGAGATATATACTGTTTATGTACTAAAATATCAACAGCTGTATTGTTATCTCTTGTTATGATTTTCTTTTCAGATTGTGCATCGAACGTAGAACAGCAAGCACTTTGGTCAGAGTTCAATCTTCTGAAAGACGTTCAGCATCCAAATGTAATAAGGCTTCTTGGTGCATGTACACAAAATGGCAGGTTTTTTACTTACGTACAATAAAATATTGAGAAATCAGTTAACACCAGTTAATTCTTTTCACTTGTTCTAAGAATTGTAGCAAATAAATAAATATTGTGTTTCAGCATACAGCTCTGCAAATGTTCGACTGAACTTCGCCAGGCCTCAAAACTATGAAGAGTCTCCTATCAAGCATGAATCACCTCTCTTATTAGAAATAAGAATTTCTACTTAATGTCGCATGCAAAAGAATTGATGACAAACAAAAATGGCGGGATAGTAGTGTCTATACTTTTTCTTTGCCTGTATATATTTTTGTACAGTTTACCGTAAACGTAACTATAAAATTACCGAACAGAATTGTCAAGAACCGAAACCCAGGGGTGAAAAGACAAAATAGGTAGAAAAGTAAAAAATTGTAAACTGCAGTCTTCCTTGGTACAGACATTTCACAAGATATACTCAAACAACCAAAGCTACCAGCTCTAGTAAAATGTGAAGTTTTCATGAACAAGGTCGGAGACGTAATATTTTACAAAAGGATATGGAGTAAATGAACATGAGACCATAACACATATGTTAACTCCAACTGCAATAATTTTAATGAGCTGTATGGCCATTTCGGAAATTAATTCCTCATCAGCAGCACTAGAACCCAAACAAAGGAAATCCATAATTTCAAAAAATGCTTTAAATGCATTAAACCAAACGAAATCCGAATAATCAGCAACATCAAATATAGCCAAGGACAAAACTACGATGGAGGGAGTTAATCCTTCGATTTTAGAATTTACATTAACTTAGATAATAGTAATTAAACACTTTGTACACATGAGATATTATCTCATGTACAAGTACACCATATCTAAGAAAAATAAAGAGCATACATCTCTACCACGGGGAATTGTTTTACCAACTCCACACTGCAATAAAAGACAAATTCCTGTATTAAATATTTTACAAAAGGATATGGAGTAAATGAACATGAGACCATAACACATATGTTAACTCTTAATGAGCTGTATGTCCATTTCGGAAATTAATTCCTCATCAGCAGCACTAGAACCCAAACAAAGGAAATCCATAATTTAAAAAAATGCTTAAAATGCATTAAACCAAACGAAATCCGAATAATCAGCAACATCAAATATAGCCAAGGACAAAACTGTAAACATTATATTTGTCAACCAACACGATATGGCGACAATCATTCCGAGTGTCAAATCCATGCGTTCTTAATTTCCGAAAAGAAGAAGTTGGATGAGATTATATAAACTCTGTCGTATTTTTTTTACGTATTTATGATTGTCGATGATGAGTTCATCGTATTTTGCACGAGGTGAAGTCCTTGATTTTCTTGTAATAAATACTATACGACTATTCAAAAATGTGAAATTATTTAGTTAAATATTGCAGTCACAACTTATTTGCAGTATGTCGTTTACCGAAACTACTGAGACAAAGTATCACAAAGCAAAAAAGAAACATTACTAGATTTGCAATTGCAAGCAAAAGCTGTTGTCGCCCCTCTCAGCCAATTTACTGTTCGCAGTGTCAAAATCGACGTAGAAAACAATTTCTGTTGAAATTGGACAAAGTTTTAATTTTGACGTATTTTAGCAGCCATCTTGGAATTGTCGGCCATTTGAACATGTTTTCCATTGCATCTTATTTGCAATGTCAAATTCTGCCTACAAAGCAATTTTCGCTGAAATCGTACAAAGTTGAAAATGTCTACTTATTTTGTCGGCCATCATAAAAATGATGGAGATTTTTAAACAAATATTGTGCATTAATTAATTCCTCTCCTCTTATTGAACATTTATACAACATATAATAAATTTCTGCCAAGTAGTTCCCGAGATATCTAATGATATTGAAATTTTTTTACGTATTTTTGCGGCCATCTTGGCAATGGCGGACATTTTGAATTTTTTTCCTTTTTTGCATTGAACATTTATGCAAAATATGAATAATTTCTGCAAAATATATTGAGATATTGAAACCTTAATTTTTTAACGTCAAATGACAGTCACCTATGAAATAGCAGCCATTTGGAATGATTTTTCTGGTGCATGCACATCTTCTTAAAGTGGTCCAATTTTGTGCCAAGTAAGGATGAATTTTATGCAGGCATCTTTGAGAAAATAGCCGGACAAAAATCGTACTAAGAAAGAAAGAATAATGAAAAATAAATTATGAAGAAAAATAATGAAGAAACGGACAAGAAACAGTGTGTCGTCCCGACTACGTGTGGGACGACATAAATATATAACAAACTATTGATAACAGAAATAACTACGAGTTATTTTAAGGCTTTAGCACTTTCTTTTTGAAACCGCAAACGAATTGACAACGTCAATAAGAAAAGACAAAAGTTTTCGAAAAGGCCATATGCAGAAATTTAATTATACAGTAACTTCTGTATATTGTTACAGTACATGTAAGAGCTAACAGTTGATTTAAACATTATTTTTATTGCAGGTCCAACATTTATCGTAGTTGAATATTGTGAACACGGTTCACTTTTAAGTTACCTGAGAAACTCTAGACTGGAGGAAAATGGCTATGTAAATCAGCGGTGCAAACCAACAAGGCAATTTAGTAGTCAGCAAAGAGAACCACCTGAACTTCTAACTATTCGTGATTTACTGTCATTTGCTTGGCAGACTGCAAAAGGAATGAAATATTTGAGTGAAATTAAAGTGAGTCCTCTGTTTTATATGTTCCTGAAACGACTTCTACTTTTTTATAATATTGAATTTGTTTAAAAAAGTTTAAAATGTCATGTGTTTTGTTTTTGTAAATTTCGTTGAAAACTAAGGACCAAAGCTCTGTCCTTGGCTGGTTCTGGCTTTCCATTTAGATCATTTTGGTTAATTTGGTCTCTATCAATTTTTAAACATCTTTGAGTTTATGGTTTTCCAAATGTTTAGATTTTATCTGCACTTAAGACACATAAGTTGTCGAAATGGTCATATGCAAAACCTGAATTAACTATAACTTTGGTATTTTGTTATATGCTATGAGCTTTTTGTCTTTCATAATTACAATATTTGGAACTCCACATTCATCCTCGAGAGACATTGTTATAATGTTGATCTATGAGGTTTTGTCCTTTGCATAACTGCAGTAAGAATTTATACAAAAAACATAGGCAAACAAAAACTGAAGCAAAGACGAGAAAATGGGAAATTCTGAAATCATAAATCCAAAATCGACGTCAATTCGAATACAACACATATTGAGGCAACCTTAAAAATACAAAATAAATATACAAAAATGAACAAAATGCCCATGTTTACATGGTAAGATTAAGCAAATGGAACGCGCTTTCATTGTTGGTCCTCATCTTGAAGTCACCATTTTCGCTTAATCTTTATTATGTTAAACTCTCATATTGTGTCTCCGCCACAAAACAGGTATATATACTGTCAAAAGAGTCGCACATTTTACTTGACACCCTGTTATCAATCGCAATGAAACTAAAAAAAGACGATACAGATCTAAGGGTCTTAATGAGCTACTTTTTGCACTTTAGTATACATTTCTAACGTAAAATAGTGATTTTAAAAAGATCACTAATTGTATAACTTTTTTTCTAGCTTGTACATAGAGACCTTGCGGCTAGAAATATTCTGGTTGGTACTGGAAAAGTCCTTAAAATATCGGACTTTGGATTGACTAGAGATGTGTATGAAGCTGATACTTATTTGAAGCAAAGCAAGGTAATTCAAATTTATATTTACACGACGTCTACATGTCTAAAGTCTAGAAATTATGAAGGAATATGTCTTTCATACCAAGCTTTCTCTTGATATTACATTTAGATCATTTTGGATGTCGATCTCTACGTGTTCTTCCATAAGTTTTGCATTTTAATATCTGCACTTATGATATCTGATTTCTTTTTCAAAAGCTATCTACGGCGCTCAAATTAACTTTGAGAAAGAGTATTATGTTGTATATACTGTCTAAAAATTCAGTTTCGGGGTTATTAAATTCAGAGCTACCGATGACAGTGGTTGTAAGAACACTTAACCAAGTAATTTTATGTTCTTTTACATTCTCTATCAATGAGTGAAAACAAACATGAATACATGAATAAAGAGTTTTTCAATATTTAGCAATGAATTCCGCTCAAACCGGTTTAAAGGGTCGTCTCAAACTTTCTCTAATGTATGATCAAACTTCATTGGTGATGAACAACTATTAAACGTTAGACTTTGTCTCATGTGCATTACACCATAGTCTTTCATTGTTAATTTAATATTGGAATTTGTCTCTCCTGTGGTGCAGATATCGTACAAAGATTCCCAGTGCGAGACATGTATGATATGTATAAATTTCAGTTTTTGTGTACCTGTTCTTGG
This sequence comes from Modiolus philippinarum, assembly GCA_002080025.1. NCBI lineage: Eukaryota > Metazoa > Mollusca > Bivalvia > Mytilida > Modiolidae > Modiolus > Modiolus philippinarum. Next base: position 158,441 of record MJUU01022450.1, on the reverse strand, counting down.
ATAACTTCCCATATCGATACACCATCATACTTTCACTACAGTATCATGTGTATTATTTGAATGTATTATCTAGAGTCTTTGTCTCTGTGCATTTTCTCAATATCATCTCATTGTTTATTGAACTAAAAGACTGTGTCTTGTCTGTTTTCTAGTTAGTTAACTTTATGTCTATAGGAGTCTAGGATGATGTTTATTTCGCTGAACTTGATTACTCTTTATTTAGGGGCCCACTCCGACCTGCCGTTGGGTGTGGGTTTTCCTCACCGCTCATTGAAGATCTTATGGTGGCTTTGAGTTGTTGTAACACCCCTTTGGGTCGTTGTCTCTTTGACACATTCCCCGTTTCCCTTCTTTTTTCTATTTAAATTTTTTATGAATCTAGTTGTTACATTGTCTCACAGACATTGCTTAATCATAAAATATTTTAAGATATATCTGCGCTTTAATATAACACCTAATGTACGAAAAACCTAAACAAGCTGTGCTCTCAATATAACACTTTCCAGCTTAAGCCAGTTGCACAATTCATGTTCTGATTAAATTTTCAAGTACATGTAGTGTTTTATTTGATCAACAATAAATAACGAAATTTCAATTAGTTTCAATTATTATTGATATAATCAAATTATATCTTAACTATCTTTAGGTGGTGCTTTAATCAATTTTCCTTCTGAATTCCTACCTTTAAAATGACTCGCTGAATACAAAATTGAAAGATTTTATAATTCGATGACCGCATTTATTAGTTGATGTCAATGAACTTTTTTGCATACGAAAGCATACATGTGTAGGCGCATCAGGCAGTAAAAATCCAGGGAATGAAGAATAGATAAATTCATGAATTAATAATACATTTTTTTTATTCCATTCATATTTAGTATAAATGCTGATAATTTTTTATGCTAGTTTATGTGTGCATTATTTAACTACAGGGCCGAATACCAGTAAAGTGGTTAGCCCCAGAATCTCTGTATGCACAAATCTACACTACACAGAGTGATGTGTGAGTATTTTGTTTTAAATAGTCATTATCTAAGTGATATCTTGTCTTATGTCTGAATGAATAAAAAAACTAACGAATAATATAAAAGCAACAGCAGAAACAAAAGACTCTTTAATTATAAATGTTCACATACATGGCATAAAACAAAAAAAAAACCAGAAAACAAGGACATGAGACAAAAAAGAAGAAAACATTCAAAAATAATAAATTGTTAACTTCTATAAAAAGTAAGAACGATATCAAGTGAGCTGGAAGGGTAGGAATGTCTTATGCGGTACCTGTTAGACTGTCCGTGAGTCAATCGATGTTAAAGGTTTTTGGATGATAACAAAAGTATCGTTTACAAATTAAAGTGACAACAAAAGTCCGAAGCAATGCAAAAGAGACCAGTAAGGAAAATCCGCAAGACATACGACAGTATCGAGAACACACAACCAAACACAGAACATTTTATGCAAGCTGTCTAATTCCCGACTTGGAACGGGCATTTTAAAAATAAAATGGTAGGTTAAACCAGGTTTAATTATGCATCAACCTACAGCTTTTATGACGTAAATGGGAAACACAAACATCATATTTCTCATATAGATTAGAAATTTAAACGTATTAATATGTCAGGGTATCCCATTATATTTGTAAGCTGCAGAACATCAGCCATCTACCCATTAACTCACAAACCAGAAAATTTACAGACACCAAAACACTTGTAATAAAAGAGATTCGTTTTAAGTGAATTGACGAGTTACACTACATTATTTGTAGTTTAAACTTACCAAAGCATCCAATTTCTCTATACTCTTTTCGTATTGTATTATAAACTATAAAACCGAATACGCTAGAAGATCATAAAACATATACCGTATAGCGGGTAATTTTTGCGGTTGCCAAATTTCGCGAATTTTTCCCCGAAGAGTGGTATAAAATCTTAGCGGTCATAAATTTTCGCGAATGGAAAATTATTTAAGGGAAAGACATGAATAAAGATATACTGACTTAAATTTTTATTTTCGCGCTTCCAGAAACCTCGCGAATATAGCGAAAATTAGAACCTCGCGAAAATTACCAGCTATACGATAGTTCGTTATAAAAATGTGCATTTTATCGTACTTCTAACAAATCGGGATAATAACAAAATTACGGAACATAATAGTCAAGAGCCAAAGTCAATGAGGCAAAAGCAAATGATGTCGGAAAACACCGGAAAATTGTTGATCGCAGCATTTCAAAAGAAATGATGGGTTAAACCCAAAGATTACAAAAACATCAAATGGTGATATTTTGGAACCAAAACAGAGTACATATCAAAATTCTGTTAATATACATTAAAGTGATGTTTTAAACAAAAATGGAATTCATATCAAAATTCGGTTTATAAACATTGAAATACCAAACTGCAATTTGTATCGTATCAATCCTAATTATAAGTTAGTAATAGAACGAATACATTGTACGTTATTTTATTTTATTTGTGTACTGGTTCTTCTTGTGTCAGTGCTAATATATTTCGATTCATTTATATTTGGAACGTTTGAAAATGTAAATTGCAGAAGTTAATTATTCGAATATTACAATTTGTTACTTGTATATACTAAGAATAATAATAATCACTGTTTCAGGTGGTCATTTGGTATTGTTTTATGGGAGATTATAACACTTGGTAAGTCAATTAACGTGGTATTTATTTGATAAAAGGAAAAAAGGAATGATAGACTATTTAATTAAAGTTGAATTGTAGTCTAGATCTTCTCCTTTTTTATTTTAAAAAGTAAAAAATGGAAAGCAGGAAACACCGACAATGGCTGAAAATTATAATTACATGCCACAATCTGCTAGGGAACTACACAGAAAAACACGAATAGAACAAAAGACAAACGTAGACAACGATAGGAACTTGGGACAGCCGGACTTGGTACCGGCACAAGCCAGCGATAGGGTTAAATCGGTTTATGGATACCCAAACATTCCCTTTATCTGTCCTGTTTCCATATACAATAAAAACATACGCATAAAGTTCGATACATGTAGAATACTAACTCCATGACCACCATCTTGAAAGGAGAGAAAAAGACAAATTACGTAATTTTGAAAGATTGGTCAAGGGATGCTCGCCGTTAAACTGGCGGCTAGCTCAAGGAGCATAGTCTCTTGGTAGAACACTGTCGCTCTACGGAAGAAAAATCAAACCCAAAACTTCCCGAAAGGTTTGGTCAAGAATCATCAAAAAATTTCAGTAGACATCGGCAGTATCAGTATGTGTGCAACATTTTTAGGTCACTAGGTCTCAAAGCTAATTTAAAGGATGCAGGCAGAATATCTTGTTAATATAATGTTACGAGAAGAATGTAACTTACATACCAGCTTTATTGGACTTTTATCATTTTTTCTTTTTTTTCCATTTTTAACAACATTTCCGTAAAAACGAGGATTAGAAATGCCATGAGCCTATTTTAGAATTTTTATGTTGTTTATGCATTTATTTTTTGTCCATTGCACCACACATATTCTATACTTAAAAAGCATTACTCATTGAAACTACAAAAGAAACAGCAAATCCTTTGTTGTATTTAACATAAACAATGAGCTGAAATGGAGTAAATGTACATCAGGCAAACTTTCTACACATACATGGTAAAACAATGCCGGAGTTCACCTGTGCAGTGATTTGTTGAAAGTATCGAAAAATAAAGTAATGCTTTGTGATTTATTATTTAGGAGCTCCGCCATACCCAGGAGTACCACCTGAACGTCTTTATAATTTATTACTTGCGGGATATCGAATGGACAGACCTGAAAATTGTTCTGATGAACTGTGAGTGCATACCTATTGATAAGTTAAGTTTCGATTAAAGGGGAATTATACCTTACAAAAGAGCAATGTAAGGATGTTGACTAATTTCACATCAGACACAGTCCCTACAAAAAGTCAATAAGGGATTTGGACTACATGCACATGAGATAAATTCGAACCAGCACCGGAGTGTAAGACTATTGTCTGAAGACACCAGGACATTCAATTTGTATTCGAATGAATCAATCAAGAAAGAATAAACATTTTTCTGCATTGTAAAAACAAGCCTTCTAAAATATTCTCACCTGAATAGTTGTTACATTTTGTAGGGTAGTCGGTAAATGCTCATTGTATATTGATAGTTTGTTCGGTCTTTTCCATTTAAAACTGACGTATTATATTTTATTAATTTCGTTAATTCGTAGACTTCTACTATTTGAAGACAATATCAGTTTTTGTTTTTCATACATTTCATAAATAATACATCAAAATCATGATTCCTGACATGTTGTAACTGTACTATCACGCCCTTGACTTTTAGTCAGTTAATTATGGATTCTTAAAATAGACTTTAATTAATAGATTTAATTAGTCCTATTTGTATTCTTGAAACATCGTTTGGTGATAAATAAAATGAGACGAATCCGTAACTCCATCAATATATTTAACAAAAACACCGATAAAATCTAGTCTAATTGCATAAAATTCGTATTTATTTGTAAGTTTTTAAACAAGACTGATCAACAATCCAGGTTTGTACGATAATACTCGTAACACAATTTGAATTCATTATGGAAAATAATTGAATATTCTCCTGTTTTGAAACAAGTTTTGTTAAAGGGCAGAAAATTGTCTTATAGAATGGATTTGTTTTTATTTTTTATTGTATTGGATAATACTATCAGAAAGTTAATTTCAGGTTAATCGTAACATTTAAACAATCTTCCAGCAATTAATTTTAGACCGTTGTTCCATTGCTTGTTTTCAACATTTGTTGATACTTTGTCTCATATGCATTACTCCATATCCCTTCATTGATTATTTAAGATTGGAATTTGTCTCTGCTGCCTTGTTGAGTCCGTAAAATGATTCTCCCGTACGAGAGATGTATGCTCTCTAAACATTCATTATTCATTTATGGTGTACTTGTTCTTGAAGGAATTTCGCATATGGATACACTATTTATTTTTTTTTGTAATTTCAAAATGTTATTCTGACCACATCACATGGTTTTATAATGCCGAGTTTTGTTATTATTGACTCGATGAGTGCCCTGTGGTTGCTGACCTATGTTGGTATTTTTGTCGGGTAATGGATTAAAGTGGTTGTAAGAACACTTTGCCAGCAAATTTTATGTTTGTCGACGATCGCGCATCCATGACATGTACTAACATGAATGTAGCAATCTAAGCTATGATTATCTCTTAAACCTTTGATAGGGACAGTCTTGAACTTACTGTGAGGTATTAGCAAAGCTGATTGTTGAAGGCCTTATAGTGACTTCAAGATTAAGAACAACAATAAAACGTTGCTTGTTTTTCCATGACTTTAGAGACGTTGTCTTATGGGCATTTACTCCATATCATTTCATTGATAACTTAGTTTAATTTACAAGATATTGTAATCAAAGGTATAGTTTATTTGGTTTACCGTTACAATTAGTTTTGACAAGGTTTAAAATTACCACAATTGAAGACTTCTATGTAGAATCGTTAATAATGATTTATAACATGAATGTATGGAGTGTTTGATTATACTTTTGTATCACACTTCTGACACTGAACCAAATGATTGTTGAGATAAACTACCGTCAATCATTTTACCACTTGTAAAGATTGGACAAAGTATCAACTGACACATGTGGTACTTATTCTTCTTGGGAACTTGAACTTACCCTAGGTTGTAAAATGCCATATGGATAACAGTTCATAATCTCTCTTCCATGGCACTCGCTCTTACTCATTGCGACAGTTCCCATATATGTGATAGTGGGTTTTCACACTCCTAGGGCACAAGTTCTTACGCATAATTAACAGTTTGCAGATGGAACATTTGAGACTGTTGAAGCCAACTATTCAGGGGAACGTGATTTTACTAATGGTTGACAGTTGCCAAGTGAGTTACAGTTGATTTTCATTAAGACGGAACACATAATTGTTCTCACGGTTAACAGTTAACACAATATCTGACAGTGGATGTTCACTTTTTTAGGGGCACGTGATTTTAATCATGGATGACAGTTACCACGGGTGGTACAGTGAATGTTCCCTCTTCCGGGCATATAATTTTACTCATGGTTGTCGGAAGCTACATGTTTGGAAGTTGATGTTCACCCTTCTCGGCTCTTCTGGGGCACCAAATTTTAATTATGGTATACACCAGCCACATTTGGCAAAGTCGATGGATACTCTTAGGGGCGTATGATCATTCTCTGGTTGTATCGGGTTTGTTCTGTTCCAGCTTCATTTTTTATCTTTTGTTATTTTTCGTATATTTCATTTGTCGTTTTAAACTCTTGAGTGATTACTACAATTTTAAAACGGGACAATTTCCAAACAAATTAGAAGTAGTTACCATGCAAAAAGTATTTTTATTCCTTGAATGAGTTGTTAAAACTTGAATAATGTTAGGAATATAAATTTAAACTCGTGGCAGATACTTTCCCTGTTAATATGTTTCAACTCGGCTTAAAATGCATTTTGTTATTTAAACTTAACCTCTATCTCAAATTGTTTTTGAAATATAAGACAAAAGGTATAAAATCGAGAAAACGTTTACCAATAAAAGGCAATAACTCCTATATGGGTACTTTGATTTTCTTCAAAATCTCCATGAAGGTAGATCTTGATATGCTTAACATTTTTTGCAATAAAATCTTCACCTCTATCTCGAACTGTTTTTAAAATAAAGGATAAAATATATAAATCATGAAAAACTTGACTAATAAAGGGTATTTAGATCTTCTTCAAAATTGCTATGTGAGTAGATCTTGATATTGTGAACATTTGTTTTAATATAAACTTAACCTGTATCTATTATAGTTTTTATATAAAATCGCAGGGCGGATAGATCTTGTCATGCAGATCATTTTTACCACATGTCAGATTTTTGATATCTGAAACGCTTTTCGAAATATTGGTCAAAAACAGCAATTAACCCCTATGCACTTTTTTGGTAACAGCAGCCATGTTGTTTGGTCCTCGGACTAACTCAACACAATTTTAACTATATAACCAGGTAATGATCTAAGCCAAGTTTTTTTTTAAGTTTACGACGGACGGACGACGGACCACAAGTGATGGCAAACGCTCGCCCTGGCATAGCCAGGTGAGCTAATAAAAGGGAGTAAATTACTTCAGCAATCTGCAAACACCAATATTGTAGAGATAGTAATGATTTCCGATAGTGGCACCTTTTGTACTGCTTTAGATGTTCATATGTTTATCTTGTTAGGTTTGAAGTATCAAGCGTCATAAACTACAATAACTTGATTTTTCACACAATAAAAATGTACAAACAATCAAAAGTCGCATTGTTCATTTCTTTTAATTTCTATTTCAATAATACAATACAGGTATGCTGTGATGCAAAAGTGTTGGAAAACTGACCCTCAAGATCGACCAACATTTTCTAGACTAGCGGACATTTTTGACAGGATGCTACAACAGAGAACTGTATGTATTCTTCCAGCCCGTATATTCGTCAAAATACTTTCCTATCAATGTATCTATACTATGACATAATGTTTTTATTTGAATTGATGCCTTAAAATTCATTCCAAATTGTAATTTTTGATTTTGGAATCGTTGTTTACTTGTACTCTAACAATCTGTCAACTTGCGAATGCTATGTTGAGAGTGCTTATAGCACTAAGTAGTGTCAACTTTGAACTATCGAACATGACTTGTTCTTTGTTCGACATTTTTCTTTTGGACATTTCGTTTACCAAATTTTTATCTTTTAAATTCAGATTTTATCTTATTTTTATTTTTATTTTTGTTTTTAATTTGACTTTTACAATTCTATTGTCTGTTGTATTTTCATTTACATTTCATTTCTCAAATGACGGTTATGCATGTCTACAAGAGGCACAGAGTCTGCGTCTGTTTGGACATATGAACATGTCCATGACTCAACACGTAACATTTTATTGGCAGTGAAAGAAGTGCCAGTAGCAGATCATTTTTACCCTTCTAGAGCAACTGATGATACGTTAAGTTTTTTTACTTGGTTAAATGTTGGTGGGGTAGTTTTGTGCCGTTTTTGTGAGGTATTTGTTTGTTTATGCTTTTTTCATGTTGCCTTTAATGATTGTTACATTTGAATTGCCGTGTTTTTTTGGATATTTTAGAGCAGATTTTTATATTTTTCTACCTTTTTTGTTTCCATAATATATGGTGAATATGTATAATGAAGAGCTCTCTGCTTTGATTTACGAATGACATATTGGTGTTTTCCTTTTAATACTTTATCACATTTCATTGTATGGAAATCGACGTTTTTGCTAATGTTAATATATATATAAAGAAAAACATAAAACCTGAAATACATGAGTACTTATAATAATTGTATTTAGTTTATAAGTTATAGAATGAATAATCCGTCATTATTGAGAGCGTGAAAAGATGATTCCGATCTTTACTTTCAAATACCACTTCAAGATTTTATATGTAAAGAATCTTTTTTTGTCACTAAGGGATCATCCGTGGCATTTTAATTCTTTATATTAATGATCTGATTACAAGTGCACAACATGATAAAATTTCAGTTTATTATGCAGGTTGGGTATTTTTTACATAATCTACATACTGAATACATTATACCGATGATTTTTAAGGAAATTACGGAAATTTAGGTAAACTGTTCTATCGAAAGAGCCTGTAAGGAGAGAATAATCTAAGTTTTTTTTCATTGCAACTATCATTAATTATCAATAATATAACCATGAACTTACATATTTATGAAAACCCTTTGAAATTCTTAATAAACATTTCATTTGTTGACGGCATTTTTTCATATATATTTAATAGGTTAAAATAGCTTTCTTTTACTGTTAAATGAAATTTATGTCTTTTTTTGTTCAACTAAGTTCAAACCAATTGACTTAATGAATTGAAAACTGAATAAAAGTAAGTAAATGCCATGAGGTAACAGCCTTACATTGATCTCCGTACGATTTACGTACAATCCTGTTAGCCAAAATACTTATAGTGGAAATAATCTGCGTCTGTAGATGGTCTTTTTGATAACAAATGTCTCTTCTTTTCAAATAAAAACAAACTGATTTTATTTGGAAAATTGCAACGTCTTAATTATACAAAATTGAGTTCAAAACTAAGGAGTATCTCACTCTCGCACAGCTCTGTCCTTAGCTGATTTTGGCCGTACTATTTAGATACTTTTGGTGATTTGTTCCCTATCAGCTTATACACACATACCGGTATATGGATTTCCAAATGTTTTGATTTGATCTGCATTGAGGAGACATAAGTTGTTGACATGTGCCATATGCAGAAACTAAATTAACAGTGAATTCGACATTTTTTGTATCAATACGAAAAGGCTGATAGAAATCAAAGTACCACAAGAAAGAACCTTAAAATCATACTAATAAAAAACGTGAAGAATGGATCAGAATTGCGAAAAACTGTCCACATAGTGTCCAAAGAACAACTACATAGTTGTTGATAGATCGTTTCTGGCAGTCGATTGACAAAACAATAATAGAAATAGATATTAAAAACTCAAATGTATAAATACATGCAAATAAGAGATAGTTGAAATTAAGTCAACAGAAAATTGGGTCAAAACTAATGAATTGGAAAAACAGTATTAACACGAAAAATGAACGACAATTAAAAATGGAGTGAGAATTATGTACCACATGGCAACCATTTATATATGCCTGAGCTGTAGTCTAATCTGAATTGACTAAAAGATTTTTAGGTTATAAAGAAATGCTTTAAAATTTTCAATTTGTGATGAAAACTTTAAACTTTTAGGAACGCCGTTACTATATATTTATATTCTACATTTTCGGCAACTTGTCTCTTCAGTGCAAATCAAATCAAAATATTTGAAAAACAAATTAAGATGCAGAAATCTGAAATAGGCCAATAGGATATCAGTAAAAGGCTTAAATCAGCGAGGCATAGATCGTTTGCACGAAGGACAATATCCTTAGCGTTGTCTGTGTTTTTGTAAAATTAATTAAGAGCACTTATTTTTACATGAACCTAAGATTTCATTTACACTTCTAATGGGTTTTGCACTTTGCCCGATCCAATTTAGCTACATTGTATAGACATTGATAAAGTTTTGTTATGTTACAAATTATAGACCAAGAGATATATTTTAAGAACAACTGACATTCTATAGATAACGCAGTCCAGGGATTTGGCGTACGCCAAAATACAGAAAACCAGACATCAAACGGGCACAAAAACGCGGTAATAAAAGCAACACCTTCAGAACTAAAACACTTACAATGTGAACTCCCATAACGACCGCGGGTGTTATCAGGTGCTCAGGAAGGGAAGGTATGCCTTGAACAGATTATAAAAGAACTTTAAAGACCAAACTGACCATTGATTTTTTTCTCAAATTGTGTGACAAAGTAGTTTGTGACTTAGGAGAAAAGAATAGGCGAAAACTGGGGAGTCACCGACTAAATTCTAATGCTATGGTAATTCAAAGTTGGCAGTCTTACCAGAATTATCGTTTTCATTCATAATTTCTATAAATGAGCTCTTTTTCTTTATTATGAAACTTAGAATCAGAATTCTTTTTTCCTATAAAAATATAGATTAATCTGTGTCCAATTAAAAATAAAAAGTTTTATTTGTATGACTGTGAGGTGTTGAGAAATAATAACTTTCTGATTTCCGCTAAATATTATTTGTAAGACCTAAATAAAGTTATCCGTATAAAAGAAGACCGTTGATTTTTCAACAATAATCTGGTTATAACTAAAGTTTCCTGCATTTTTTACATTGATATGAAAAAAGCATATGTCACCAAACTGTAAAAAAAGTTTTAAGTATTTCAGTCCTCTTTTTACCGTTTGTTTGCCCGAATTTTTTTTGCCGCCTCTTAGAAAAATGAATATGACGTCATAGTATAGATTTCCCACAAAAATGATCAGTTGAACAGTTGAAGGAAAGGAACGTTTTTCTTTATGCCACTAGTGCCGAATATGATTCCAGTCTGTTATATGTGTACAATGTACATCTTATAAAGATCTAAAATCAATAAATCTGTTCCATTAGATAGTAAAGAAGTAAAATCTCTATGTAATTTTTTTTAATGATCAGACTTTGACGGAAAGTTTGTATTTCAGCATTTTTTATATGTGCCGTCTTCATAAAAAAAATTGTTCTACTTTCCAATTTTAATGAATCCATCATAGCTGTATAAAATCTCGGTATAAGATATATGATTGAAATGTGCCAGGCGGTAACCAAAAGATTAACCAAAATTTGTTGAGATGGAAAACAAAGAACGTTTACGATTTATCGTTATTTCTGTTTACCATTTCATCGGTGTTTTGACAAATTTGGATTAACCACTCTTTACCAATCTTTTCACTTGATATTTATTCTTTCATCAATATTGTGTTTTAAAGGGGTGTTCTGGGGGTTGGAACCACCCCTTTTTGGACAATCAAGTATTTTCTAATGAAAATCTTGATGTGTTACTATGAGATATCCCCAAACTTTTCGGCGAAATTTTCCTTCACTTCTAATTTGGACCTCTCCCCCCCTTTTTTCAAATTGCCTTGATCCGCATTTGGTTTTCACTTCAGCCATATATGTTGTTGATATATTGGAAAGACATTTTTTTTTTTATTTTAGCTGTATTTAGAGACAATATGTTATGGTTTTAGTTGTGTAAAGCATTTAAAAAACAATAACAAAAAAAATTGTTTTAGTTGTACTGGGGATACAAAATGATACTGTACTGATGAAGCAAATTGTATTTATCTTTAGAGGTTTTGAGGAGACCTAATATTGTCATTTTAACTGTATTGACTCGACAAAATATTTTGATTTTAGCCATACAGTAGTCAACCCCAATCATATTCCAAGTCGGAACGGCGAGGACTCTGTTAACGCGCAGAGCAGGAAAAGGTCACCGTATAAAAATACAATGTCTTTTATTTTCTGGTAATCTTCTTAATAACTCCTACCAATGAAATAAAAGGGACAACAGGAAACACTTACAATGGCTGAAAATTATAATCACATGCCACAATCCGCTAGGGAAATAATACACAGGAAAAACACAAATAAGACAAAAGACAAACGTCAACAACTATAGGAACTCGGGACAGCCGGACTTGGTACCGGTACTAGCAAAGGCCAGCGGTAGGGTTAAACCGGTTTATGGGTACCCAAACCTCCCCTTTATCTGTCCCGTTTCCCTATAGTATAGTAAACATACGAATAAAACGCAATACAGGTAGACTACTAACTCCATGACCACAATCTTGAAAGGAGAGAATATGACAATACGTAATTTTGAAAGATGGGTCAAGGGGTCAAAACCAAATAATATGCAGACACAGGGTATCTTTGATGATCAATAGACAGAAAACGGGATGATGAAAATTCTTGAAATTGCTTGAAGTAGACATGACCATATGTAGTTTCAATACTGAAAATATTAGAAGAATTGAAGATGTAGAAAATTTTAGGATTACCCAGGTCTACCCCTTAAGTGGATGACAAAATACTACACTGTGCAATGCTTGATTATATACTAGTATATAGTCCTATATAATTTAGACCGTTTACTTTTATATCTAATGGCAATGTGTTTTATTATACCCCACGCAACGAAGTTGCGGAGTTTATAATGTTTTTGACCCGTCCGTCCGTCCGTCCATCAGTCCGTCCGTCCGTCAGTCCGACCTTGCTGTGACAAGGACTGTCACTGCAACTCCTCTGTAACCGCTTGACGGATTGCTTTCATATTTAATAGGATTGTTGGTCATGATGTGTAGATGCACATACTATACCACCATATTGATTGGATAATTTTTGTGGGAGTATACCAAAGTATCATCTTGTCACTGCAACTCCTCTGAAACCGCGTAATGGATTTCTTTCATATTTAGTAGGATTGTTCGTCATGGTGTGTAGATGTGCATACTCTACTGCCTTATTGATCGGATGTTTTTTAAGGGAGTTATTGGACTAAGACTATTTTCAGCTAAAATAGCACATATCATCTTGTCACTGCAACTCCTCTGATCCGCTTAATGGATTGCTTTCATATTTAGTAGGATTGTTGGTCATGATGTGTAGATCTGCATAATATACTGCCTTATTGATCAGATCATTTTATGGGAGTTATTTGACTTAGACTATTTTCAGCTAAAACAGCAAATATCATCTTGTCACTGCAACATCTCTGAAACCGCTTAATGGAATGCTTTCATATTTGGTAGGATTTTTGGTCATGATGTGTAGATGTGCACACTATACTGCCTTATTGATGGGGTTATCTTTATGGGAGTTATTGGACTTAGACTATTTTCAGCCAAAAAGCAAGTATCATCTCGTCCTGGGTTATTTCCTTTTAAATTCTGTTTTCAAATCTTCTTTGGTTTACTTTTCTCTTTTAAGTATAAGAGAAATTCCCTGCTATCACTTTATTAAAAACAATCATTTGTTACATAATCAAGAGCAAAAAATGTGTTTTTGTACAAATTTTTACAATATTTTGCAAAAATACTTACAGAATCTTTACTTATTTCACATTGTAATAATTTTTGTATATAAATGTATAGTGTATCTTTCAATGGAAATATTTGCCTAAATTTTAATATCTTTTCTAGATAATTTAGTTGGAGTATTTGTCTTCATAGCCTGCATGGACTCTTTAACCTGACTATGCCATTGTGTGCTTTTGGGTCTGTCAGTCCAAACATCTTCTTCTCTGAAACCACTGGGCCAATTGGAATCAAACTTGGTCCCAATAATTCTTAGGTGGTTCCTGTAAAAAATGTGTCCGGCGAGTCAACACGCCAACCAAGATGGCCTCCAGTTGGATCTTTGTCGAGAAATGGACCCTATATTCCAAGATTTCTGAAACGACTGGGCCAATTGGAACCAAACTTGGTCACATTGGTCCTTATAGATGGCCCTTTTAAAGAAATGTCAGACAAGTCCGTATCATATCCAAGATGGCCGCTAGTGGGAACACAGTTTTAACATTGGACCCTATGGGAAAGTATTCAAAGATCTTCTTCTCTGAAACCACTGCGGCAATTGGCACCAAACTTGGCCACCAAAGTCCCTGGGGCTGTCCCCTTTAAAAATTGTGTCCGGCAAGTCCGCACGTCATTCAAGATGGCTGCCAGTGGGGAACTTTGTCGGAAATTGGACAATATTGCAAAAATCTCCTTTGAAAATACTGGGCCAATGGGAACCAAACTTAGTCACAATGGTCTTTAGTTTGCCCCTTTTAAAAAAATTGTTCTGCAAGTCCACATGATATTCAAGATGGCCGCCAATGGGAACATGGTTTAAACATTGGACCCTATAGGGAAACATATTCAAAGATCTTCTCCTCTGAAAGTACATGGCCAATTGGAATCGTACCTGATCACAATGGTTCTTAGTTGGTTCCCTTCATATAATGTGTCCAGTATGTCTGCATAGCATCCAAGATGGCAGTCAGCGGTGAACATTGTTTAACCTTGGACACCATGGGAAATCATTCAAAGATCTTCTCTAAAAATACTAGGCCAATTGGAACCAAAGTGAGCCACAATGATGCTTAGATTGTCTTCTTCAAGAAGATGACAGTCGGTCTACACCCCATCAAAAATAGCTGCCAACGGGGAACATAGTTTAATTTTGGGGCATATAATATCAATGTCTATCAACAAACTTGAAATTGAGACTCTTAAACGTTTGGATTATTTTGACTTATTGTGTCAGCCATTGCCCAGGTGAGCAATACAGGCTCTTGAGAGCCTCTTGTCTTGTATAATATTGCTTATAGGATACTTTTGGAGTTTAATAATGCTGGATTTCTGATATGTGGGGGCGTGGGGTATGTGAGCTTGCTCACTAAGGTTCTTTAATTTGATATTGAATTGGATTCGGAAACTCTAAGCGTGGGGTATTTTTTTTTAATTCAGGACAGACTGAAATACATGTACTACATCCGTTGCGAAGTTCCTGTGTTAGCAGTGCAGGTTCAAAAATCCGTTTTTCTCCTTCCATCCAAATCGTTTTTGAAAGTTCATGGTGAGAGTTTCTCAAATTAATATTCAAGATACTAATTGTCGTTTGGCACTCTATCCCCTTTTGCCGCCGCAGTTTTTGTCATTTAAATAAAACACCCTTTCAAGCAGAAAGCTATTTTAATTCTATAATATTATTTCGAAAGTAAAACGCCGTTTCTCGGATTTTCTACAAGACGTCACAGAATGTGTAAGGAAACAGTGTAAATGCGCATGAACGATAGACTGCTTGGTCGTAAAAAATGAATAGTTCATTCAGACATGGTATTTATCGAAAACTTTTTCTTGAAGGATATTAAGATACCACAAAATTAAAAACTTTGTCGTAGAATAAAAGTTACAATAATTTGAAATGTACAATTTTATTTTTAAATGCTGTACATATATTTTTTTTATTTAGGAGTATTTGGAATTGACAGGTGGATTTGATGACGATACTTCTGATTTATTTGGTAATCGGTATGCCCCGACTGTTTCAGGTATGGCAATTTTCAGGATGATGCAATTTTTGAATTTAGTCTTTATTTGAATAATCTCAGAAAAAGAGGGATAACTCAATTGCATATGTGACAAATATTTAATAGAAAGAATGCAAGTTTGTTAATACCAGTACCGAAAAAAAACATTAAATAGGTACTCCAACGAAGAATTTTGTACGCAAATTTTGAATATTTGTTAATTTTCATCGCACAAATACATTATGATGACATGGTGCATGAAGACGCACGTTACGTGTTCTATTTAAATTACAAAATATACTTTCTAAATGCAAAGTTTCAAATAGATCCAAGAATGCACGAAGGTGCACGGCAATTTTAACTTTTACGTGTTTTTGCAGCTTTCTCGAATTTTGGTTGTAATTAATCATAAATAGTAGTCAAAGCGTCGTAACTCCAAAATAATTTTGAACCGGTTTTTCCTTAGCTCTTATAGAACTGGTTAATGCGAAGAAAATAAAATACCGGAAATGGACTAATTGTAATTTTTTAATGATCTTAATTTATCCTTAATCTTAATTTTTTGGAAATTAAAAGTTTAATGTCTTATTACTGAAGCAGATAACTATCTGTTTGCACCGTTATATTCATTCAATTCGGACATTCAACTTTTTCGTTGGAGTACCTACATTAACATTTATTTTCATTTTACATTAATCTGATTGAAAGTATACACTTAAACTGAAAGTAAAAGGTCTACATTTAAACCTGTTACCTTGCTCTGTCTGTATATAATACTTATATTACCATGCATACTGGATATACGATTTTTGGCTCTTTCTTCGGTATTCATTCGGAACTTTATTATAGGATTAAACAGTCATTTTTAGGAAATTATGTATGTATAAACTCCGGCAGCTCACTCACAAACTGAATAAAGTCCGAAGGACTTTATGTAAAGTTTGTGAGTGAGCTGCCGCAGTTAATACATACATAATTTTCTAAAAATCAGTGTTTAATTCTTATAATTCCAATTTTGTATGTTTAAAACTACATGATCCATGTTAACGACGTCTTTATTAGCTGCACTATATTTTTGTGGAGCGGATTACTTGGCAAATGGAAATATCGAAAAATATTTCCGTTTGCTATTCATGACGTTGACCAATGAAAATGAACGTTACAATTACATTTGGAATTATTTGATATTGACTGTTTGCTTTATTGTTGTGATTAAACAGTGATGTTTTTGTTTTCACTTTTGCACATCATTATGTGTTGTCCACTTTGGTTTTACGAACAAATAATCGTATAAATCTTTTTGGATAATAAGTAAATTTTACTGCATACAGTCTAGTCACAAATAAGAAGAAACAAGAAAATGAATAGGGACGTGACTACAAACAAAAGTATAACTAAATTTGCAATTGCAAGCAATGGCCGATATCACCCCCAGACAACTAAATCGTTGATTCCATCTTGTTCGCAGCCTAAAAATGTACCTAGAAATTTTCGTTGAATTCCGACAAAGTCCAAAATTTGACGTATTTTGGCGGCCATCTTGGAAATGTCGGCCAATTTGTAAGTTTCAAACACCGAACATAAAACTTTGAGTATGGTCCAACTTCATGCAGTGTTTCAAAACATTTCATCAAGCCATGTCAAAATAATCGGTCGGACAAAAATATGTGGAAGAATAATAATAATAATCAGAAGAAACGTAGAATAACAACATGTCACCCCGACTTTATCTTGGGTGACATAATAACCAATTTGGTACAGAAACGAATTGACAGACAATATCAATTACATATTAACACATTTTTCCTTGCAGGCATTTCAGTAATTGGGAGACAACCATTACCGTTACATTCCGACCAAAGAGTAATGGACAACAGAAGTAGTGGAAGCTCTTATCTTACCCCAGCATTAACACATAGTGTAGACTCTGAACCCAGTTCATCTGACATGACGTCAGTAAAAAGGGGGATAAATGACATGTCCGAAATGTCCTCGTTACTAACTGAAAAGGGTGGCAAAAATCCATTTCTGACGGAATCAGAAATGAGTCGTAAAGCAGAACAAACGGTTGTTTAACTCTTGACAGCCTCTAGAATGCAACTTCATCGTGTCTTATTGCTTGCTGCATATTCATAATGATTTAGTGTTGAGTATTGGACAATGTACAAACAAAAGTAGAGAGGAAAATACATGTCCAGACAAAGTCGCTTTGAATATCAATATCAATGTGTTCTAGTCATGAAATGAAATGAAATCCTGTGATCAAACTGTACATAAATCTATATCATTTGATAACATTATGCAATTTACATTACATTTATCTTCATATTTGTTGCAGAATGACAATTTTTTATAGAAATGGTGTCCATTTTTATAACAAGCCGCACGTTAGTGACGAGGTATTATGTGATACCCTCAGTCCTGTATCCGTCCGTCCGTCTTTCCGTCTCCCGATCGTTCCGACTGATAACTTATGAATCAATTAACATTCCTCTTCAAAATTAATATGTGGGTCGATTACTACATAAGTAAGACAGAGTTTATTATATTTACAAAGGTTTAAGTGGTTATGGAGTTATACCCTTCAAACTTTGAAATTTTGCCAACTTAGGGGTTCTCGATTGATAACTTGTGAATGAAATAACATACTGCCTTTTAACTTGATATGTAAGTCGACTACCACACACCTAAATCTAATATGTATTACGGATCTACAGAATAATTTTTTGGAGGTTATGCCCCTTAATTTTTTCCAAAAAAAAAACGTTTCGGGTTATCATGTAATGAACAATGAATATTTTTGAATAATCCTAAACAAAATCTTTTTCAACCACTCGTGTCAAAATTCGTTTTCCAATTTTATCTATCAAGCGATAATAATTTGAATAATACAAAATAAAAACAACACCTAGTAATTAAATTTACAGTATTTCTTATCTATTTATAATTTACATTTGTAATCGAGCCTTATTAAATAATTGAATAAGTATATGAATATAAAATTCTGTATCACTTGTAGTCACAATTTTTCATTTACACAAAAATATTTTAAAAAGTACATCTGAAAATGACTTCAAGTTGTGGTAGTGTTTGAAAACTTTTTTTAAGTATATTTTCTGACTTTCAACATTTAATCTGTTTTCAGATGAAACACAATAAAATTAAAACCGATAAAGACGATCTAATGATATGGCAATTACTACATAAATTTGTTATATTGAAAAATTACAATCGGATTCGGTACTAATTATGTACTATAGCTTTTCATCATTGTCGTTCTCAATCTCACGATATGTATTAAAATGTGCCTTTTTAATGTATTTCTCTCAGCACACCATAAGAGCAATAAAAGAAAGTATTTCATTACTATGATTCTCGGGTTCCGAAATTTGAGCAAAAGTTCGAATTACTCTGCTTTGATTTTGCATAAATTGATAACACTGACCTTTTTACTATTTTAACTTAGATAATTTCTTATTTGGTTTATATTTGTGATGCTGAAATAATGAAGACTTTCGACATTAAAATAGATGGTGTTAAGTTTCAAGTGAGGATTCTCTTCTTGTTTGGAAATCATTTGTCTGAAGAATCTTCATTAGCTATTTCTACGCGTGATAATAAATCTAAGTGTACAGAAAATCTCCATATTAAATGGTGACACATTAAATTCTGTAAATTCATAACAGCATCAAAAGTAGCAGTTTTGATATTAGTTTGTAACCATTGAAACGGGTATATAGATTTAGTAGATTCATATAAATTTTGTGAGTGGATTTAGAGTGGATTTAGATTTTGAAATACTTTGAACAGTTTTTGTAGAGCAGCACGGACAAGTGAGAATATATTTAAACTACCACTTCCTGCATTAACGCTGACCTTCGTTGCTACATGTACAATACTTTCTCGAAATGGAAGACAATATAATAGAGTGATCGTTCTTACATCAAAATCTGTGTTCATTCAAATATACTTAAAACCAAATATATTTTAATGTATTTTACGGGTAATTGATTTCTTCAATGCAAAAAATATATCTTTGCTTATTTATCTCAAGAATAGATCAAGGTTTAAAGGAACATTTTAGTTTTTTTTACATATATAAATCTTCCATCTATAATTATGTTATTCAAAGGCTAAAACATGGAAAATCTAGAAAAAACGGCTCATCCGTAGGTAAATGCATCAGCACGATACTTTTGAAGTTTCAAGTAAAATTTGGAGAAAATTGATTGCATATTAACTATTAATATTGTGATGGTCAGTAAACTTAATTGAATGATTGTTTCTTTTATTTTTTTTATTGTATTTTTTGTATCATTGCTCTTCATTTTTATTATTATTCATGACTGCACATTTGAACTTTATAAGCTCCCGTAATATTGGCCATTTTAGAGGTTTTCATTTACAAAAGTCTTGACTGAAAATAAAAACCAAAATAGAAAGATTTGTTGAATTGTGAATATATGATTTATTACAAAATTGAGTATATTTCATACAAACGTTTACATTTTGAATATGGATTCCATAATATTCAACTTATTTGTTTTGTCGGGTATTGAGCATCAATTTTTTAAGTCCTCTAAACAATTTGAGGTCGTTTAATGATATTATGCAGTCGTCAGCGTTATCATGATCTGAAGACACTTCTATTTTTGCTCAAAAACTTTAGTTCCAGTGGAATCCTTATGAAATTATATCACAATCTTTCTTGGCACAAAAGGAATACTGGGATGGGTATGCTTATTGTTGCACCGGTCGTTTATGCAATTAATCAAGTGTTTTCAGATTTAGCTGTAGAATATTTAATAATTTATCGGATTTTGATTGGATTTCTTTCGTTCAATTTCTACGGACGGAAATGACAAATCTGCAGTCATCAAATTTCACGTCGTATCCACCGCTCATGGGATAATTTTCTTCAAAAAATGGGCAAATCTCAAATTTTTGCATTATTTTTTTATGTAGGTTTTTTAAATGGATATCTTGCACAAAAATAATGATTAACCATCAGATGTTTGATAACTCGTTTTCTTTCCGAGTATTATGAAGTAAACGAAACAAAAATTGCAAATCTGAAAATAACATTGGATTTCAATAAAAAAATGTTCGTTGGATGTTAGATTTTTCTTGAAACCTTATGGTAGTATGTCACAGATTTCCCGTAGCTCTTACCTTTTCCAACCTATTAGGGGTAAACGGGGCCAAATCGAACATTTTTAAATATGTAAATTAAATTTTTAATATTACCGAATTTTTAATGGGACTTGTTTCTTCGGATTTCTCGTAATGTTAGGTGTAAGTAATATGTTAATGACCATGTTGACGATATACTTACCATTTCCGACTTATAATGGCTAAAGCAAGTCCAAAGTTACATTTGTGAAAATTACGATTAATTTTTATTTTTCATCGGATTAAGATGGGATTTCCTTTAAGACTCATTTTGTTATAAACCTACAGAATGCAAAGTATTCGGCCAATTTCCGAGCTAAAATGAATCAAAAGCTCTCACTGTACAAAAATATGTTTAATACTTTTTTTTCCGAATATGAGATTTTTTTCTTTTTATATCATTGTGTCGAGTTTTTTTGAGTTTTTTTTTTTTTTTTTTTTTTTAAACTCGACGAGTCTCACTTTCATACATTGGTAAAATTTATTCAATTCGATGGGAAAAAATTCAAATTCAACCAGTTTCTCACAACAAAATCTAAATAAAGCAGTCTACTAACACAAATAAGGGAATATGATACGACTACAGCATATTTGAGGGTCGACGTGATTTTAAACGATTTAATAAGAGTTTAACAAGATTAGAGAAATTTCATAATCAATGTTAAGTGATAAAAACTGTTTCTCGTATGACATACATATAAGTAAAGCAAAAAGGATTCTGTTACGAATACATCTATCAGGAAATTTAAAAATTAGATATAAATTAGAAAATCATGCATTTAGTTTCAACTTTAAGCATATAAGGTGTGCGTTATTGTTTTGTTCTTTTTCTTTGTTGCTTACATTTACTGATTGATTTCGTAATGATCACTGTTTTGAATTATCATTGGTAATTGATATGTATTATATATGTATATATCTATTTATATCTTTATGTTAATTGTTATATAAAATATAAATATTTGCATTTGTTGTCACAAATTTGAATAAACTGCATTTGAAATGATTTATATGTTTGATATTGAATGCACGTTTCATAAATAATAAGGGTTATACAGAAAAATGACTACAAATATTTAATTAATATAAACATATTTTATTGCTCAAAAGGAAAGAGATGGCACAAGTTATTACAACATTATTAAAAGCCCTCTCCCTACAATTTTCAACTAAACAAGTAATAAGTATAATATAGCAGCAATATAAATACAACGTAAAAATACTTTGTTTTGTAGAAATTCTTTAATGAAAGAGAAAGAGAAAAAATGGTTTTAAAATTCACATCTAATATAATGAAAATAGTGAAAACATATACATGTAGATGTATAATAAACCATTCTAATATGTGATTAAAATATACCACTACATTGCATAGAATAAAATTAATTTTTGGAGAATAGAATTAAAAAATAATACAAATGAGATAATAAGGAAGAAAAGAAAAGAAGATCTGCAACAATTTACCGATTTTATATCAATTAATCAAATCTATGACTATTATGTATAAAACTTTGGACTACTGTAAATATGTCAGAATTTTGAACCGTGGTGAGATCAGTTTTTCCACAGAGAATTATATAACACTTATATATCAATGATGATTATGAAATGACGGTAATAACAAAATTACAAATTAAAAAGCCGAAATCCCAAGGGCAAAAAGACAATTCATGTTCAAAACCACCGCAAAATTGTCAACCGTAATGGTTCTGACTTGACAAAAAAAATTTTAATATCTTTTTTGCAATTGTCAATCATTCAGTGAAGGGATAGAAGTGAATGCACATGAGACAAGGTCTCTACAAATACATGGCAAAACAAGGCAATGGAACAACGCTTTTATTGTTGTTCTTCTTCTTGATGTCACCATCTTGAAGAGGCCTTCAAGAATGAGCTATCCTCATACTTCATAGTAAGCTCAAGAGGGCCCCTAGCACCGGTTTGAGTGGAATTCATTACTAACGCCACATGCATGCTCTACATTATCCATGACTGCGCGGTTGTCAACAAACATAAGACATTGAAAACACTTAAAAAAAACACAGGGCAGTCGTCTAGTCAAGAATATGAAAAATAGGCATAATAATGTCATGAGATGTGGGCACAAGAACAAGATCGGAATAACAATTTGATATAACAAAACAAAAAATGCCAAAATTTGATAATACATCCATATAAAAATTCCCTCAAGCACAAGTATAACTGCAATATATATAGTGCATACATTTTTCTCAAGATAACCATGGATGGATATGAAGTAAATGCGCATGAAACAAAGTCTCTACAAAAACATAATGATTAAACCAAGCAATGGAACAGCGCATTTATTGTTGTTCTTCATCTTGACGTTACTTGTAGGCCTTCAACAATGAGCTATTCGGATACCTCAAATTAAGTTCAAGACCTAGCACCGGTTTGAGCGGCATTCATTACTTAATGTCGAGAAACGCCACACCCATGTATCTTTTTCATGGATTCGCGGTTGTCAACATACAATCAACTGGCAAAGTGCTCTCACAACTGCCGTCATCCGTTGCCTGACAAAAAATGCAAGAAGACAATTAAAACATATAAACAGTCGCAGAACACACATTGAGTCAGCTGCAAAAAGACTTTGTATAATAAAAACGAGATGTGGGTACTATAAACAGAATGGTCCTAACATTTGGAATATACAAAAAAAAATAGAATTCCAAAATTTGAAAGTATGATCAGTGTATCCGTATGAAAATTCTCTCAAGAACAAGAACGTCATAACTGAAATGTATAGAGAGCATGCGTCTCCCCCATGGAGAATCTTTTGAAGGACTCAATATTTAAGGAGAGAAATTCCAGTAACTCAAAAGCTTTCTCAAATAAGGGACTTTGTCAAAGGTAGTCTTTAGTCTATTCTCTCATGGTTTTTTTATTATTTATTTACTAGTTGTTTTTCTCTAGTTAAGGAACAATTTAATATTCATATTTTGAAGCGGTTAAAATGCTGTTAACATTGCATGTTGTGAAGGTCTTTTTATTGCAAATACCTTATTTTTGTCCCCCAACTTCCGCGTCCAAATGGAAAGATGTGTTGAACATTGGTGATAGATGTGGTATTTCTGTCCTGATATATCCTGCCACGTTTGGAGGAAATTTCTGCAAGAAAACACTTAACATGTAAAGCGTAAGAGATAGGTTATGAAGGTAATAAAGTAAAAATCATAGTTTGGTCATGACGGAAATTCTGTACGTTCGGTCCATAACTCTGGGGTTATTCGTCACAAGGTCTACCCTTAGAAACTTTTGTCACATTTTTAGAACATTTTCTCGAAAAGGGTAGGACACAAAAGATTCAACATTGGTCACATGTTTTATATCACTCTGAATTGCACAACAAATAATGACATCATTAATAATAATCAGTGATTTTGCCATTGTTTTCAATGATTGATATCAGACACCAACTTAACATGAAATGTGTTTTTAAAGGACCGTAAGAGATTAACTGACATTTTAAAACCGGTCAGCTAGTTTCACCAGTTTTTCATTATAATATATAGTGTTGTCTTTTTTTTTTTTTAGGAGGATTTACGGTACGTAAATCCTTCTTATGCTGTCGCTTTCTTCAGAAAAATCCCGGGTATGAATATGCACTTCGAGATCAAAAATCATTTTTTTGTGGCCAAATTCATTGCCAATTTCTTTTTTAACATTATTGTAAACTGCATAAGAAATATAATATATAAATGTAAGGTTTAAGCATAATTAAAATAGAATTGTCGAGGGAATATTTCAGCAGTTGACATTGTGTCACGTGACAAGTTAATTATAAATAACTTCACATATTACCGTAGTTGTAAAAATAATCAATTACCTGTGACCTGAATATGTGTAATTTTTCTGAATTTAAAAGATGCAGAAAAATAAATAAATAAATAAATAAAAAATAAATAAATAACTCTAATAATTCAGAATCTGATTTAAAATATATATATAAATAAAAATAATAAACCGAGGATTTAGAATTCTTTCTTATTTAGTAAGCGTAGTTTGCACGTAGTGCTAATTTGATTAAGAATTGTTCAAAGATAATAACTTGTATAGCTCTTTTATCGATACTGAAAACAATATTAAATTGCCAATATATATTTTTGTTTTAAGTACCCTCTTAGAGACAAAGGATGAACAATTATTCATGTTTTCATTGGCGGATTAAGAGATGAGTTCGGGGTTGGGATACCTCCCCTTTTTCTCGATTTTTTAAAATAAATTCGTGCAGAATTTGACTGGAACCTCATTGGATCTCCCGTTTTCGTAGGTTTGATCCGCCGGTGTATTTCACTGTCTTTTGACATATTTTTGTTCAGATTTATAAAGTATTGGTGAATCTGACAAATGATCATGTAGGGACGAATATTAATATACGGCCTTTAACATGTTTAAGTGATCAATGCAAATGCAAAAAAATGTCAGCTCGAATTGAGTATAGCTGTAGAATTTAAACTTATCAATTAGTAATATGCAGAATTCAAATTCACAGCAACTTCGGTATTTA
>MJUU01022450.1:107774-132957 GCA_002080025.1 Modiolus philippinarum | reverse complement strand
TTCTTTAGCACTAACATTGCAGTTTAATTGGAAACCTTTTATATTCCCCTTATTATCAATGATATTTGTCGATGTGCTATAATCAACTAGTTGGACAGACACCAGACACTGGGCAGCTTTCAACGGTAAAGAATATAGCATGGCAATAAACTGGCGTACTAACTAAATATCTACCAAGAGATGTGCGTTTGTCATACCCATTTACTAGACGCAAAAATGTATGAGGCTTTCAACAATGAGAAAACACTAATATCTAATAGTACATTGGAGTCGGACCCTAGCACTAGTTGCATTGGCTTGAGCAGAATTCACTTGATGGACGTCGAAAAACGCTACGTCCATGTTTGTCAACATCAATGGATGCGGGCATAAGATATCAGGCAATTACTCTGAAAACACTGTCATCCATTGTCCGAAAGAGGGGCCAAAAGACAATTCGAAATACACACGACCACGACCACAGGATAGTCATGAATTGGTTGTAAGATGACAATGGGCAAATAAAATGGAGAAATGAGTGCATTATAACTACAGATGGTGAAAACAATTTGATTTTTTAAAGAAAATATGAAAGCCAAAATGAAAAATTTTGAAAATTTTAACTTAAGATAACAAAAGAGCATACAACTCAACCAATGGAGATCTTTATAAGAACTCCACACTTCAAGAAAAAATAATGGATATTGTCAACGATTGAATGTACAGGAGACAAAATTCTTACAGATATATGGTAAAATTAACCAAATGCAACAACGATTTTATTGTTCTTCATCTTTTTTACCCTCAACATTTTCTATTTAGTCTTTTGTTGCCCGTAAATAATTTTAAGATTACCTTTTTTTCGAAATTAAAGCGTAAATCCGACTAAACAGTACTTCAGTACTTTGATTTTTGTTTGTCTTACATAATGATACATCGGCAAACGAATACCGAAGAGGAAATTCTAAAATCACGGCAATTCATATCCAACACGAATGAGACAGTATAACCAAGGCAAAGCCTAATTAAGCTAGATTCATACCAGGGCTAGATCAGGAAGAAAGATAAAAGGCTAGCCAGGTCCTTTAATTACATCTTCCGTTATATCCGATGATGTTCTATCATTAAACAATCCTCAGTTTGAGGGTAATCTTCATCTTATATACCTAAATGAACTCAAATTTTAAGAAACCACTGATACACAATCGCAAGCATCATATCAGGACCTATACCCCTACATTGTCTTCTCTCGTCGTCTGAAAAAACAAAAACAAAAAAAAACAATAAAAAAAAAACAAAACAAAAAAACAAATTACGATGCTTGAAGATTTCGCGTTTCCAATAGTGAACTTCCTGCTTTTGAACAGTACACGTAATATGCCAACATCTCCGGCATATGGCGTCAATATTTCACAACGCATTTGCTGTTGTCCTGCCTGTAGTTTGTACAGTTATTTTGTCAACAGAGCGAAATTACTGTCTATAAAAACTTTAAAAAATTAAAGGTATGTTCAATCACGGTTGTAATTGTCACTACAGAAGTTTTACGTTCACCACCATCATTTGACAGACCATCTTACTGGTTCTATTTTGCGTATGAAGATAGACATTAAGAGTTTATTCCCGGACTGAATAACACTGACTGTGACAACACCGGACTTTTCACTACCGGTGCAACGCGTGCCACGCGTGCCACGCATGGAGCAAATCCTTCTCTACCTTTCGGAGAACATGATGATACCTACAGTTTTTTGTAGGACTTTTCTCTGCTAGTGCTGTATTTTTTGTGATCTACTCGTTCATTTTTTTTTTTTCGCTTTGAACGATGGAGATACTCTTTAGTTTACTGAAAATTTCTAAATTTAAGATATCGTAAATATACAAAGGATGAAAGTTTTCGATGAATGGGCTAGTGATAGATAAAGAGACCTATAGTCAAACAAATACAAAACATGTATCAATGGGTATTGAAACAACGAATTCCTTAAATTTTAGTTGTTTCATTTTTGCAGATGACCATTTCGACAACTTACGTCACTTTAATGCAGATAAAGATATGAAATTTATAAGACAGAAATAAAACATATGTAAAGATTGATAGAAAACAAATAACCAAAAAAATTATGGAAAATACAATAATAATTGACAAATTCACGACCCAATAAAAAAGGTTTTCTCAACTTTATTCAAGGTGTCATCCAGGCTGATCCTTTGAACCAGATCGAATTTTGATAAGAAATCATTTCTTCTTTCTTTTTTTTTTACATTTGCTCCAAAAATATTGGATCAACCGTTTTTGGCCTATTGTTCCAAACCCATTTTTCTGTGTTTTGTTTATAGCCCAAATACCATTAAAGATAAAAAGACATGATAACATGATTAAGGCACTGAATTTTTTGCTGGACAATATTTTTGTTCGTTTTGGCAACATCGTTTATCAACAGGTCATTGGAATTCCCATGGGTACAAACTGTGCATCTCTCATTAAAGATTTTTTTTGTTCTGTTACGAACGGGACTTCATGAAGAAAAAAAGAATGGAATCGTACAAAACAGTGATCAACTCATTTCAAATTTCAATGATACATGGTACATGTACGATATTCTTACTACTGACAATCCCCAGTTTTTAGACTATGTCGACCTCATATACCCACAAGACCTGAAACTTAATAAAGCAAACAATGATTCTAAATACTGCCCATTTCTCGATCTAACTATCATAGTTGACTCTGGTAAAATTAAAACCAAAATTTATGATAAAAGGGATGATTTTGATTTCGCTATTACTAATTTCCCTTTTCTTGATGGCGACGTTCCTGTAGCTCCATTATACGGAACTAGTAAGATTCGCATGCGTCTGTTCTACTCTTGATGACTTGAATGAACGTAACCTTACAACACATCCGAACTTTTAAAACAAGGCTACAGATTTCATAAATTGATAAACACATTTCAGAAGTTTTATAGATGATATGAAGATTCGGTTTCTAAATATGATGCGACTCGCAAACAGCTTATTACTAAGGGCATTTCTCATCCTCGTTTTTATGGAAATGTTGTTAAAAAATGTCAAAAACTGATAAAAAAAATCCAGAAAAACTGGGACGTAACTTACATTCTTTACGTAATAGGGGATATTGAGAGGATATTCTTCATGATTCCGTTAAATTGGCTTTGTGATCCAATGACCTGAAGAGATTACAGGTATACTGGCCTCTCACTGATACTGCCGATGTCTGCTGAAATCTATGACGATTCTTTACCAAACCTTTCGGGCAGTTTTGAGTTTGATTTGTATTCCGTAGTGCGACAGTGTTTTACCAGCAGACTAGGCTCCTCGAGCAGGCCGGCAGTTTAGTGGTGAGCACTCCTCGAGCCATCTTTCTAAATTACGTTTTGCAATTCTTTCCTTTCAAGATTGTGGTCATGGAGTCTGTAGTCTACCTGTATTGGGTTTTATTTGTATGTTTACTATACTATAGGGAATCGGGAAAGAGAAAAGGGGAGGTTTTCGGTACCCATAAACCGGTTTTACCCTACCGCTAGCTCTTGCTAGTGCCGGTACCAAATCTGGCTATCCCGAGTTCCTATCGTTGTCCATGTTTGTCTTTTGTCATTCTATTGTTTTCTTGTGCGGTTCACATGTGATTGTGGTTTTCGGCCATTGTAGCTGTTTCCTGTTATCTTTTATACATTAATTCATACAAAAAATGTTCACGAAGACGTGTGCTTATAAGCAAAGGTCAAAGTGCCATTTAACAACCCAAATTGTTTATGTCGCGTCAAAGTATCAATTAATGCACATGATAAGTATACAATGTAAATTTTCTATGTGAATCATGACACAACTTTCGTTTAAAAATACTTTCTATTGTAGATACGAGTGTATTTTAACTTTTGTTTTGTTTAATTTTGAAAATTGGGCATGGTTAGACGTGATAGCCCATTATGGCCACATGACCATGCATGCACTAAAAGAAACATATTTAAAGCAATTTTTTGTCTTGAAACTTGAAAGTAACTCAAAACTTTAACATTCAAGTTCATTCCCATGGATGCTAAATAGAAGAAGTGTCAATTGCAACCCTTCAGAATTTAAATCGATTATAGTCAGTTCCCATGGTTTATTGATCTAGGCATTGCTATAATTTGGGTTTTTCATAATTGGTTACCTGACTAAAGTCACCTGTAAAAACATTTCAATACAACTAGCGAAATTGAATTTGATTCGAGTTTTCCTGAAGATTGTTTCTACAAGATGCAAATAAATATAAACAATCTGATAGAGAAAAAGTGAAAAAAATATGAAAAGTCTGACAGAGAGAAAAATAACGCAAATGGCCCAAAAGTAGCACCAAAACTAAATAGAGACAGATTGGTGGGCGTGGGAAATACCCCTTAGTGTAATACGATTTCAAAATTTTAAATATTGTTTATTTGCAAATGATGACTGTACTGGAATAACGGGGTGGTGATACTCTCAGAGACCAACAGTCAACTAAATACAGGCATTGAACAAAAGTAATAAAACAGCAAAATTCCAAAAAATTGTAGTTAATTTCAGTTATGTAGATGCCCAATTCAAAAATCATATCTCTGTGGAGTAGATTAAAATTGGATACTTGGAAACCGAAAAAGACAAAACATATTTATGGGTTCACAGAGAACAAAAAAAAATAAAAATGATAGAAAATCCAAGATAAAGTGACCACAATGAGAATATATATAAACATTTGTTTCTTTTAATTAAATTTTGATTCTATCAACTAATTAAATAATTAAGTATAGAGATAACATTTTTTCTGTCCATTGAATCATAGAATTGTGGAATTAGGCTTTAATTATTACCAAATTGATTCGATTTCTAAATAAGCATGCACAATATTTTTTCACATTTTACAAAGCTGTTTACAGTGTACGGTATATCTGATATACATGT
This sequence comes from Modiolus philippinarum, assembly GCA_002080025.1. Classification (NCBI taxonomy): domain Eukaryota; kingdom Metazoa; phylum Mollusca; class Bivalvia; order Mytilida; family Modiolidae; genus Modiolus; species Modiolus philippinarum. Next base: position 128,037 of record MJUU01022450.1, on the reverse strand, counting down.
TTTAAATAGCTGTTTACAGTGTACGGTATATCTGATATACACATTTTACATAGCTGTTTACAGTGTACGGTGTTTCTGATATACATTGCAAGTATGTAACATTGACCTTACAACAAAAGAAACGTGAGAAATTGACAAAAAGATTCTCGAAAGGGATTTCCCTATAATTATTAACCGTCATTACATTTCTTTCATGATGCACCTGCCAATCTAAATACTTTCATTAGAACAGTATCACTAATATTCTTAGCATATGAAGTATGCTGGTTACTTCCAATAGCTTACAACATAAAAAGATTTTTCAATACTTCGTGAATTATTAGTAGGTATAAAGATCTGATAAGACATAGAGGCTAATGCTCCAAAGTATTAATACATCAATATTACACATAGATACAAAGTTATGAATTTATTATATAGACATTATTTCAAGAGGTGAAAAGGGTCGGGTTCACAAAGATCGGAATTCAGCATTGCAAGTCAATTTGAATCGGAATTGCAAAACAAAAACATAGAGATCGAAATCATTAGATGAAATAATGATATTTCTTATTTACATGTTTTTCCTGTCTGACATTTAAACCATTCTGCATTGAAAATGCCACCTGCTTTATCTCTTGTCCTCTTGGAATTTGTCTCTTGACAGTCTTGTTCGATAATTCTTTATTACTCCATTAGCCACCACTTCTAAACTTTCCTATTTCGGCTTGATTCAAAAGTTTTGTTTAACAGGGCAGTTCTTTAACACACTTAAACTTATTTTTGTGATCAAAATAATCTAAAGAAGGACCCCCTCAGCAAGAACAAGAATATTGCGATATACTTACATCGTCTTGTCTTTATTCTCTGATTAGATTGTAATATTAATGCTCCAGAGTAATCATTATTTACATTTAAACTGGTTATAGTTAATAAAAAACCTAACTACATGTACACCGGAAAATAAATTACAAAACAAGTAGACAGGGAATAAAAGATCTGCAACAAAAGTATTACAGAGATTGCACATATGTAGAACAAACACTGTCAGAACAAATTAACACAAATGGACAGCAAAGCCTAAAAACACAAGCAGTGTAAATCCCATAACAACCTATGGGACCTCCAAGTATAAACCCGTGCAAATCCTTTACAATTAGAGTGAGTTCCATAATAAGCAATGCGAAGTTCATAACAACAAGGGTTATCAAGTCACGTAGTGGTCGAGGTAGATGATATTTTGAGGTATTCAAAGAATTAGCAACAACATGAAGAGTTTCTAATTTCATTTGGTCACACTTTCTTATTCTGGCTCCAGGGCATTTTAATGACCAAAAAAACCCAAGGATGTTTATAAAGTTACGTTGAAAAAATGACCTATACCGCTTAGATCAGATAACGGAAAGCTTTACTGAATTTCTACACTTTAGTTGTGCAACTTTCCCATTGACACTTTTTGGCCGACTGGACGCACAGTCGAGTGTTTACTACATTTCGGTGACCAATATCGATTTTTGAAGAAGAGGACGGTGATATTAATGAGGACAAATAGTCAAATGCCGTAAGATCAAATATTTTGGATGGATGTACCTTTCTGTCTTTTCTTGTGATTTTAAGTTTTTCTTATTATGTATATTTAGGGACCGACCATTTAACTTGAAGGGGGGGGGGCTATGGTTTTTTTCTAAAAAATATTTTGGATCTGATTTTATGTGAAAAAAAATTTTGGCTGCCAAAATGTTGAAAAAAATTTTCTGAAGGAGGCATTCTGCCCCAAAAAATAATGTTAATTTTGAAAAAAAATATTTTGTTGATACGTGTGAAAAAAATAAATAATTTGTTTCGCGCGAAGCGCGAAAAAAATTTTCTGTCCAGAAAAAAAACCATAACCCCCCTTCAGATTAAATGGTCGGTCCCTTAGTCATTGCTACCTTTTAAATGGTGCTACTTTACCTTTTTTTGTCAACAATAAAGTCAAATTGAAATGCCGTTTGTAGAATTCAAATGCACTTTAGGTATTTTATAAACTTATATAATTTATTTCAGCGAGTAGACGGTTTATCCCCAAGGGTCTTACTAGAATAGGAGTGAATAGAGGTCCAGTAGATCGGTACCAACCAAAAGTGCCAATTATCAAGCAGGTTATCAAAAGCTTTTCGTCATTTGTTTTTTTTTTTTTTTTTCAAAAAACTTAAACTGTTCAGTGTTTGATGTATACTCTAGCTTCAGCACGTACGATGCGAGTTCCATTGAGCTCGACGGTACTTGAGAACAGTAAACTTCTGTCTGGAACAAAGAAAACTGACGTAAGCATTACGCTGTTGTCGTAAAAAACGAGTTCAATTTAATCTAAAAAAATGTCACGATATTAATATTGTTTGTGAAAAGTAATATTAAACATAGCATAAACAGTCTTTAATGTCAATAAAATTATAACTTCCATCCACTTAAATAGAGTTTAGTAAATCGGCGAATCGGTTTTTTTTTTCAAACAACTATTGTCTTGATGTCGTGCTGTTTATGTCATTTTATAAAAAGATATGTTTGCGGTTATAGTTAATTGTTACTGTTGTTATTTGAGAACAAAGTTGGACGACTGCTATAAAGTTTGTAGAACGCCATTAAAAACACATGATTTTACAGAACAATTTTCTTTACAGAATTAAAGCAGTTATATATTCAATCGATTTACAAGACATATCATAGGATGGGTATACAGAAACACATAAGTAAGTCATTCACTTTCTTACAATGTCTGTATATGTTAGTTTTGGCCCTATCACAATGACCTGGAATTTTACAAAATATATACATTTTTATTTTTAGCTATGTCATTTAAAATTTTTTTTCATTATTTTCATTTAATTCTTTTTCCGGAGGTCAAATATTAAGCACGGCTTCATTTTAGGGCAAATAATATTTGTACGTTATCATACATACTCCATATGTATTTATAGTGTTATCTTGTCCTATGCAAATTTAAGTCCAAAGCACAGAGGTCGGCGATTGCAAAAGTTTGTATCAAAGAGCTTTTTTGAGACAACTCAATACCATAAAGTGTAAACAAATCATTGGCAGGATGAACTGGCCAATCTATTCTTGGTGACTGATGTCTTTTATGGAGTTACTTCAGATTTCTTCCCTAAATGGTGAACACATGTACCTGTCGTCTTGCCACATATCTGCTCACACAGCATATATTTCTACAGATGTTTATTCGTATTTTACGTAAGAAATTATTATTTGCATTCAATCAAAATTTAAGATAGGGTTATTTTTCGCTCGTGTAAGAAATTATATGCCTTTTTCTTTAGTTTAACTGCTCTATCCCTAGACAAGACAATTTCTTACACTTGCAAAAGATATCCCGCTCTCCAATGCGTTGAAAACCTATTAATTTTGATACTAAAATGCCATTTTTAGTACATTCATTTCAGTAGTTTTTCGAAACTATTGAGACATCGTATGATACTGAATATCGTTTTGGTGAATTACTTTTTCCTTAGTTGATATCTTTTGGAAAAACATTATTATACAAAAAATCAATGAAATGACGTAGGACAAACAAGACAACAAGGAAACACAAAAATATGGAGCAAAAAATAAATGTAACACACAAACAAAGCATACAGCTTGAACAACGGCAGTGGAATACCAAAAGAACAAAGCACAAGATTACATAAACCATAGTCAATGTCCAGAGACAAGGCAAAGACAGCAGAAGTCAGGAGACGAAAGTCACAACACACCCACAAAACATACGAACATCACAAATACAACACCCAAACGTTAGGCACCTACAGTGTGAACTCCAAAGAAAAAAGAGGATTGACAACAGGTGCTTCGGATGGGTATCTTATCCTGATCTTTATGCTGATCCCGTCATACTGCCATTAGCTCAATCCAGGATATAGTCAAAGTAGATAATCCAAGAAGATGTGAATCTGGCTGAAAATATATGTTCTGATTTGTGAAAAACCAACATTTACGATGTCCTGGTGACACCCTTAGAATTTCTACAGGGATGAAAGTTACAAAGGCTGATCATATCTCTGACTTGGCAGTTTTTGTAATAGTGCTTTCACATGTTGATTTATATAACAATTGAGAGGTTTGATTCATACCCTTTTATAAATTTTGCCATCTTAACTTCTATGGGAATGTTGTGCGTAAAAGTAAACATTAATGTTAGAACCGGTACCCTTTTGGATTTTGAAAAGATTAGACCTGTTGTAACGACACTCTGTACAAATCCGCTGTTCTGCAATCAAATCACGCGCCGTTCTCGTCAAAACTATCGGGAAAGACATTTGTGTAAAATTACCCATAGAGATTTTTTAATTGCACAATGATTTTTAAAAATGTACTGAGATTTATAAAATGCACCGAGAAATAAAAATATGCACTGAGAAACCATTTTAACACACTCAGAATTAATTTTACACACTCAGAAATAAATTTAACACACTCAATTTTGTGCGAACTTTCTTTGCGCAGATCTCATAAATATTCATGTTATATGAATTATTCAACAAAACATCTTGGTGTTTGGTGTGTTTTATTTTAATGTTAGGGTACCGGACTTCCGAATAAACAAAGCTTCTCTGGGAACTTGATCTTTTCATGCTTATTTTTTATATGAATATTATTGAATATTTATACTGTACACGTAGAGAGAAAAAAACGAGAACGATTTCTTTATTCAAGTTATATTAAACATTCAAGTGGTATTCATTTAACGATGGACAATACTTTATAATGAAAAACACTTCTTCTTTTTAGCTCACCTGGCCCAACGGTCAGTGTGAGCTTTTCTCGTCAATTGGCGTCCGTCGCTCGTCACTTCGTCCGTTAGTCCGTCTTCCGTCCGTTAACTTTTCACATTTTAATCCTCTCTGAAACCACTGAGGCAAATTCAACTTGACAGGAATGATATATGGAATGTCCTTTACAACAATTGCTCATTTCATATTGATCCGACAAAAAAATCATGGCCGCCAGTGCGAAACTTGGGTTTAACATTAGACCCTATGGGAAAAATCACATTTTTATCTGCTCCTCTGACACGACTGAAGAAAATTCAACCAAACTTTACAGGAATAATGCATGGGAGGTCCTTAACGAAGATTGCCTATTCCCATTTCGTACAGATCCTATAAAAAACATGGCCGACATAACGGCACATAGTTTAACATTGAACCTTATGGCAAAATTACATTCTCATCTTCTTCTCTGAAACCACTGAAGTACATTCAACCAGGAATGATGTGTACTAAAGGTCCTCAACATAGATTGCTCATTTCTTTCTGATCCGGTGAAAAACGTGTCCGCCAGCACATAGCATAGTTTAACATTGGACCCTATTTGAAAATCACATTTTCATCTTCTACTCTGAAACCGCAATACAAATTCAACCAAACTTTACATGAATGATGTACTAAAGTTCCCTTTTAACGCTCATTTTGTTCGGATCTAATAAAAAAACACATGACCGCAAGCACGGAACATAGTTTAAAATTGGACCTAGCGAAAAATCACATTTTGATCTCTCGTCAGAAACTTCTAATGCAAATTCAACCAAAATTTACTTGAATGCTGTACAGAAGGTGCTACAAAAACTGCCCATTTAATTTTGATCCGACAAAAAAATGGAGGCAAGTGCGGAACAAAGTTTAAAATTGGAGCCTATGATAAAATCATCCTTTTCATTATCTTCTCTGAAATATTCAAGTGAAGTTAACTAAACTGTATTTGAATGATACAGGTCCTTTGCACAGATTGCTCATTTCGATAGGATAAGACAAAAACACGGGTGCCAATAGAGAACAGAGCTAAACATTAGACCCAATTGGTACAAAACATCAATTGTGTCATGCATGACACAGAAGCATTTTGTCAGGGGATCGATGTAGGCTCAGTATCTAAGCCTCTAGTTTTAATTCTCTGTTGTTTGTTGTACAAAGTAAGTGAAACCCGAACATTCAGTCTAAAAAACAATAATCCAAAGACACTGGCAACATTGGAAACACAAAGATACAAAGATCCCACAGAAGCTCAGCATAGAAAAATGGAGACATACATACATATGAGCAACACGGACCAAATGTAAAACTATTGGAAAGATGTGGTGTACTAGTAGATTCTTATAACAAACACGCCGTGTTTAGCATGCCAAATCCGAGTCAATTCCAGTAGAGCAAAGACTAATCTTAAAATGTTGAAGGGAAAACAGATATCCCATGGCAGTCAAAGATCATGATGTCGACCGTAAAACTTCTACAATGATGACTTTAAGTTATGGGTAACATAATTCTAAGAGGATAATCTGTTGGTACTCAAGGAAGTCGCTTTAAAATGAGTTTGGAAATGCGAACTCCTAATTCACTATTGGATTTGTAGTATAGAGTCAAAATTTGAATGTTGTTACACTGTGATACAATACATCGGCAAACGAATACCGAAGCAAGAACGAGGAAAGGGGGAATTCTAAAATCATAAATCCAAAATCACGGCAATTTATATCCAACACGAAATGAGACAGTGTTACAAAGACAAAACAAATAAACAAAAACGCCACACAACTAAAGCAGTAGCAGTGTGAACCCCTATTAAAAAAAGGTATCATCATGTGCCCCGGAAGGGCATGATCTGCTTCACACATGGCACAATGTAATGCATGCAATATAGAGTTTCAGATGTCAAGCCGATCTTTAGAGTTTTAGATATTCACATTCATTTACACAGCTTCTTGATAAGTAAGTATCAAAATATTTTTAAAAGCCCTTTTTAAGATGCCAAGACGATGTCAACAGCATAGAAATAGGTTTTTGTAGAATATTTGGCAGACCTAGTATTAAGCTGGTTTGACCAGTATAAATTTCATGGCATTCGCAACATACAAAAAACCAACAGACGGTGAAAAGGTTTCGATGATTTATATTTTGCTCCTAAGAAGTTGATACAGTATAAATGTAAAACATATATGCCTTAATAAGCCACACATTTTTTCCAAAACTAACAAAAATTGGTAATGGCCTTGACTTTTGAGTCAAAATGAAGGTTTCTTTATTTTTATTAATTTGATAAAATGTACGTAACTTGACTATAGTATCTCTTATAGTATCTTAAAAGTTATATTAAAATGGAAAAAAGAAGGGAAAACAATTTCTCGAAACGCAACGAGGCCAAGAACTCTCTGACAGCGTCTGCCCAAAATGAAACAAATGAGGCCTCATTTACCCCATATCCTGTCGTTAAATGCTTACAGAAGAAGAATCATAATAATAACAAAGATTTGAAATTGCCCAGACAACCGATTCGGTCATTCTATCTTATTCAAAACCTTGCTTTATTGCTAGAAATCAATTTTCGTAGAAATCGAACAAGTATGACATTTTTGGCGGCCATTTTGAAATTTCTTTCATATAATTACATTCCTCTCATCTTATAGAACATTTATACTAGCTTCTCATAATATCGTGGGTTCCATTATATCGTGGTATTCATGTTCATTTCAACCAAATTTTTAACTGTGAAGTCACCATTACTACGTATCTACGTACCACGATAATATGAGCTACCAGTATATACAAAATATTAACCAATTCTGCAAAGCCGTTCCTGAGATATTGAATCTGCATATCGTAAGTAAAATGGCAGCCATCTTAGAAATGACAGCTATTTTGAATATTTTAAACATACAGTATATAACGTGGGGTAGTTCTACCTTTCCATTGTGGTAGTGTCCGGTAGCAACTTAACAGCAATTGGTATCGAAAGGTCGTAGGGTGATTGACATTTGCGCAAATTTATCTGAAAAACAGAAGGACAGTTGCGCGAAGGAAAAGTGGACGTTTGCGCAAGCGATTTAGTTACTTTTTGTCACCTAAAAGCCCGTTTGCACAAATTATATGTTGTACCTCTATAAAGCAAGTATTGAAATATGATCAAGGATTTGTTTTTTGAAACCAATTTTGAGCAACAGACTATCAGCTACATCAAAATAAGATACATCGATGATCATACTATAATTCCTAGAATTGAAAAGGAAAAAGTTTTTAAACTGTAAATAGTCATGATATTGCTAGTTTTACGTTTTAAAATTAAAGCTTCGTAATAAAATTTTTCCGAACTAATAACTATTTCCTGCTAAGAATCCTACTTCAACCTTCCCGTGGTGAGCAGGGGGCAACGCAAAAGGTTCACCTACCGCCTACGGAGGAGGCATATGAGAAAAATATGCGCAATTGGGTAAAAATGATTAGAAAAGCGGTCAGTTATGGTTTGCGCGTTTGCGCAATTGTCCCAATTTTTCGCTCAAATGTCCTACCTTTTTGCGCAAATGTCCATCGCCGGGTCGAAGACAGTGAAAAGAAAACGATCATGCAAGTATTAAGTGAAAAATGAATTTTGGATAACAGTTCGGTCCAAAACTTCAAATATTTGCATTAGGAACTGATATCTATATACGAAAAGCTTTTTAATGATCATAGATGACATAATTAAAACAACAATTGATCAGAGAATAAGAGAACAAATATACTTTTTTTTATACCCCGCCACACGTAGTGGCGAGGTATTATGTGATACCCTCAGTCGTGTGTCTGTCCGTCCGTCTAAGGGGTTCTGAAGTTATGCCCCTTGAAACTTTGAAATTTTATGAATTTTAGGGTTTCCGACTGATAACCTCTGAACAAAATGGTATACAGTCGTCACACTCGGTATGTAAATTGTTTACAACAAAACCCAGGTCAAATTTTATTTTGGGCTCATAAGTCCAAAGAGTTCTGGAGTTATGCCCCTTGAAACTTTGAAATTTTGTAAACTTTACGGTTCTGACTGATAATTTACGAACAAAATTACATACTGTCTTCAAACTTTGTATGTAAGTTGTTTACTAGAAATTCAAACTTATTTCGACTTGGGTATAGAGATCCAAGAGTTCTGAGGGAGTTATGCCCCTTGAAGCTTTTGTGAAACGTGGCCGGGTATCATGTAATGCACCATTACTATTTTCAAACTTACAACAGTTTTGAGATGTAAGCGAAAAGACTCTGGTATTAGTCCAAGTATCAAAATATAAATTTTGATGAGACTAACTTTCCCCCTCTACATTTGATCAGCAGTCTCTTAAGAAGGCACATGGAAGAACAGAATGAAAATATTAATCAGCAAGAGTACTATAAGGTATTTCTGACTAGATTCGTTAAATACCTTAATGGTCGGAAGAATTTTTATAAGGCCTTTCCCCTGAAAGGAAAGACCTAAATATGATTTTGAAGAAAAAAAAACATGTGAAAATCTTGTAATCACAGAATGAACTCAGTTTCCAATTGATCTCTACATGTTTAAAATCTGATGATTTTCATAAGATTGTATGTCTATTAATTACCGTTCTCTTAAGACTGTATCTGATGAAAACCTTCCCGTTATCATTACTTCTAAGCCGATTGTATATTAGAGTTAAATTCACGATGAATGAACCAGAAAGGAAATTTTTTCTGACTCTTCTTATCCATAAATATGACAAAATAGAAAAAATTGTGATAAATGACAGATGAAAGATATAACAGTGATACTTAGGAAACGCAGTAACTTTAACAGCATCATCACGTTCCATTGTTTAATTCGGTATGACAATGTGTTTGTCCTTAGACACTTCACATCACTGTCTCGCCGTTATTAACGTAAAACGGATTTTCCGGGTACATCAATTAGATGTTTTCTTTTGTTTGAAAATATAGTGCGTGTATACCGAAGTATCGAAATTGCACTTAATTACAATAACGCGCTATAATCAAATGCTAAATCAGTGGTATCACAAACGTGTATCAAAGAAATCAAAATTTTCCAAGTAATCCTCCTTACTTATCAATTATAAGTCTTTCCCAAAGAGCAATTCCACAGCATCATTTATAAATGATCCGAAGCCGAGAAGAAGATCCTATTATAATCAGTATGAAAACCATACCTACCATGCCTGTCTTTTTGTCACACGCCTATTACTGTCAGAAATGCAAGAAAGGATACACAACCAAGCAAAAACATGGCTGCAATGAATCATGTCATTAGCGCTGACGAGTCACGACCCAGGAGGAAGTGAATGAAAAAAGATAAAATGTGAGGACTATAAACGTCTATTGACACAAGACAATCTGCACTCAGTACACAGCCTGCCTAAACATTGTGTTTAACTAAGTATAAAATTCCTGTAGCGATTATTTGAATCTTTTCAATTTAACTACCTGTTTGCCACGGACATTGCCACAAAGTCAGGTTCTGATCAGGATTCAATGAACTTACCCAAACTGCATTTATATAAAATACTTGGCTTGTATGAAGTGAAGAAAGAATATTTTCATTCTTATTTGATAAAAAGGATAATCAATCCATCATAGTTTAAAACTGACAAGAAGTGAAAAGGATGGAGCTTGAAGAAAGAAGAGCCTATATATACAACGCATACATGAATTCCATGGTCAACTTACAATAAAAAAATGTTGAGTCAATGTCGCTTCGGGAATTCCGTGAATTGTAAATCTTTAGGACTACTGATGGTCAAAGGAATATCGACTCTTCCCAGAACTGTATTACTATTGCATTTGAATGTAAATTGGTATTTCACACCTTGTTCAAATAAAAAATAGTCGCCATACCCGCTTCAGGATATCAGCCGAAAGAAACAATTAAATTGCTACATTATCTATTTGCAGTGAACGTTATTCGGATGAAGTGTAAGAACGAAATATGTCTGTGCTTCCAAGATCGATGGATACCACGAGAATTTACACTTATTACTACGACGTTTCCTTAGTGAACCCAACACGACCGAGCAAATGCCTGTATAGCACCAAATATTTATCACGAAGACTTTCAGATATATTTATAGAAGATTCTACGTTCCTTGGCTTCCGAACAAAATCAAAGACAAGTTATTGTTTACGTTATTATTTCAACAATGTTCCGAAACCCAATAAAAACCCCATGTTAACATCAAGACAAGGTAAATCTATTGAGCTTAACTTTTGTCACCAACGAACTTGACACAGAGCATAAGGAAAAGGATATCAGATGGAAAGAATTAATGAAGTGTAGCACTTTGATATGGAACAATGCAAAAATACAACACGTCAAATTATTGGACTTTTACTGAATACATAAAAATCTTTCTGGAAATGAAACAGGAACCCGATTGAAAATAAAAAACATAACACGAGTACTTTAGAAAAGGAAAAAATCGAAGAAAAATGGAGACACACACCCATACAAAGATCAATACAAAAACGATAAGCGCGATCAGGTGCAACGGTAGAGTAAGGATCTCCTGCTCTTTATAAGACACCCGGCGTCTTGAAAATGTCAAATCCGGTAGTAAAGTCCACAAGATCGTCATGTCTGTTGTGATGACGTCATAACCCCTTAGCAATATTGATGTTAGCAGGTTTTATGGCAAGTTCGAACAACATCTAAAATGCCATAAATAAAATATTTTTCAGAACCAAGCGTCTACATGTATGTCGATACAATGATACAATGTAATTAACCCGATCAGTAAGACTGGTATTTATTATGAGAGCCACAACATGATGGTTGTGTGATAACGGTGAGATTAAGAACAACTTGAGGAATCTGGACGCACCAATATTGTCATCGCTGCTTAAACTACCGCAATATTATTTACTTTTAATGGACTTCCAAATGTTTTGATTTTATATTCACTGAAGAGTTATAAGTTGTCAAAATGCGCATACGCAGCTCACAATAACTTATAATTTTATTTATTTTTTAATTTATTACCACTGGGCCGATGCCTCTGCTGGTGGACTGTTAGTCACCGACGTTTCCCATCAATAAAGTAGCCAGTACTTCGGTGCTTGCCCGAAAACCGATTTTATTTGGAAACTTGCAATAGCTACATTTTAGGAAAAAAAATAAAACTAAGAAGTATCTCCCTCTTGCGTAGCTCTGTCCTCAGCTGATTTAAGCTTTTCTATTTAGATCTTATTCTCTATAAGTTTTTACACATATCGGTTTATGGACTTCCAAATGTTTTGATTTTATCTGCACTGAAAAGACATAAGTTGTCGAAATGCGCATATGCAGAAACAAGAATTCAGAGTAACTTCTGTATTTTATAAGACTACGTAGAGAAACAACGACAATACAATTCCGAAGGAACAAAGGCTGAGGTTATTAAAAAATCAAAGTTCAGAGATATGGCAAAAAACGACAATGCAGAATAAAAATGACAGAAGACAGCCAAAAATCAACATTCAGAAGATAGATGAGGTAGCCTGCAACCGGATTATGTAACCGGAGGACAGGAGAACCAGGCTTTTGATTACGACATTGGCTATAGGGGGAAGGTTTGGGCCCAATAAAACTAGTTTAACCCCGCCATATCAGGTTTGCGCCTGTCCTAAGTCAGAAAATTTATTAAGCCTTTGTGTGTCTTGTCTGTTTTCTATGTCTATAGGATTAATGAAAGGAAGATAACAGGAAACACCTACAATGGCCGAACATTCCAATCACACGTCACAATCAACCAGGGAACTGCACAAGAAAAACAACAAAATGACAAAAGACAAACACAGATAACAATAGGAACTCGGGATAGCCGGACTTGGTACCGGCACTGGCAACAGCCAGCGGTAGGGTTAAACCGGTTTATAGGAGTCTAAGGTGATGTTTATTTCGCTGAACTTGATTACTCTTTATTTAGGGGCCCACTCCGACCTGCCGTTGGGTGTGGGGTTTCCTCACCGTTCATTGAAGATCTTATGGTGGCGTTGAATTCACTGACCATCAACTTTTACACCGCTAAAGTTAAACTAGAAACGATAAACCGTTAGCAATAATTCCAGGAGAGAGCCCTCCTTGTATTGTGATAAAGACAATAAAATATTGTTTGGATATGTAATAAGTTCATGAGTAGAAAACAAATAAAGCACAAAAAGTATAAATGCAGGAAACAAAAGGATAATCAAATAAATATTCAAAATAAGACACAATGAATGAAAAATGTAATAATCATATGCGAACATGGGGTTCTGTGAAGACAATAAGAGGAAACACATAGGGGTTTGAAACTGACCATCAACTTTTACACCGTTAAACTAGAAACGATAAACCGTTAGCAATAATTCCAGGAGAGAGACTATATGAAACTCCTCTCCTTGTATTGTGATAAAGACAATAAAATAATGTTTAAGATAGATTGAAAAGGCAGCACGTAAATAGGTTTTCGACCCCCGACTGCTTATTGTTTGGATATGTAATAAGTTCATGAGTAGAAAACAAATAAAGCACAAAAAGTATAAATGCAGGAAACAAAAGGATAATCAAATAAATATTCAAAATAAGACACAATGAATGAAATAAGTAATAATCATATACGAACATGGGGTTCTGTGAAGACAATAAGAGGAAACACATAGGGGTTTGAAAGTGGAGAACACTACAACGGTCATAATGTCATGGTAAGAGAATACAAAAATAGACTTCATAATTTCTAAAAACAAAAAAAACAGAAACAGGGTTAAAATTTAGGCGGTTAGAGAAAGGTCAAAGTAACAGGCTTAACAAATACATTATTGAGATACAAAACGGATAAAAATGAATTAATCACGTTTTAGTACATAAGAAATAAATAAAAAAATTAATATAAGCCATATTGGAAAAAAGTGGTCTAAGATGTCTTGTGTTACTGCTAAGGACGTCAAAGATTTTTTAAGGATTGGTGACTTTTCTTGTGATTTTTACTGAAGACATAATCAATCAGTGTGCAAAGCATATCAAAATAAACTCTAAATAGATTGTAACAATTTTACTGACATTTTAAAATCATTTTATTCAATTATCACAGTACATAATAAGCTGCAAAGTGGTAACTGGGTGAGTACTTGGCTGTTAGTCTCTCACTGCACAGTGATATTTCTTTCACTAATGAAAGTATCAGTAATTATTACACCGGGAATAAAAATAAAACAACCATGTTGACAAATTGATTTAATATTTTGACATTGAGTTTGTTTCAGACGGATCGCCCACGGAAATGTCGTTTAAATATTACTTTTGCGAATAAACTCTCTATGCTTAATTAATGCAGATTATTTCATCATTTTTTTTTACATATATAGTCATGCTTTTACAAAAAAATCTAGTTTACCAACTGACTATTGTAAAACCAGAGGCATGCATATATTTTTATGACTAAAAAACAAGCAAGACCCTTTCACACACATAAACACATTCACTTGCACTATGCAGTTTTCATACGATTGCGCACGGAAACGTCGATCAAATATTGCTTTTGCGAATAAAATTTCTATGCTTAATCAATTTCAATGCCACACAAAGCGAGGTTGGCCTAATCATTCAATGAACCTTACACATACATAATTTTTGTTGTGAATGGAGTTGGGTGTCTACTGAAATCGGCACTTTTACAGGTCTCTAAATTTTTCTAAAAATACATAGATATGCCGTAAATACTCTTTTATTATTGTACATGTAAGCCTAAATTTACTTTAAAAAATCAAATATCTATAAATCTATAGATGTGTCTTTTTTCTATTTGAGTTACATAATTTTAAAAAGGGTTCGTAAGATTATATGAGTCCAAGAATACAATGTACAACTGTCCAAATGTTGGATGGATGAAATTATACATGAAATTTATTTCCCTGTTATATTTTTCACAAATTTCTTGCAATTTAGCTTTTGGATATTTTGACGATTTTCGTATATTTGATAATTATTTCTATACAATGGTATGCAAAAAGACACGAATTTCTCCGCAAAATTACAGGAAATGTAGCATAAACGTTTATCTCCATACATTATTTTATTTACTCACAAGTTCAAATCTTACAAAAGGTTTATAATGTAACATGCACGACGGACAACAATTTTATATTGGAGTGATAGTCACTGTTGCAATTGTCACTACAGAAGTTTTACTGTCGTCACCACGATTTGACAGACCGTTTCAATGTTTCTATTTCACAAATGGGAACATATCTTTGGGTAGATCCAGAGTTTGTTACCGGACTGACTAACAACAAATGTGACAAAACCGGACTTTTCACTGGCAGTGTGATGGGTGCCACGCTTACCCTTCCGGAGAATTTGATGATACCTCAGTTTTTGTAGTTGTTTACACTGCTAGTGCTTTAGTTATGTGGCCTTCTTGTTCATTATTTGTTTTGTCTTTGTCATACTGTCTCAATTCGTGTTGGATATGAATTGCCGTGATTTTGGATTTATGATTTTAGAATCCCCCCTTTCCTCGTTCTTGCTTCGGTATTCGTTTGCCGATGCACTTCAACGGGATTTTAAATATCTATTTAACAAATGAGGCCAACTGAAGTAGAGTGAGAGTTTATCATTTGTGATTTAAAAAAATCTTGTAACGACGGCCATAAATATTCTGGAGAGACAACAAGAACAGTAGAAATAGTTTTAGAATAGCCATTCTGCTCTTTTCGACAAATTTGTTGTATATTTCATAGAAATAGTCGACTTAGAATGGCTTAGTTTTAGTTGACACTTATTTATTTTGCATAAACATTCCAAATATATGGAACGCCAAATTAACATATATTCAAATAATTATACCTATCTTCAAATAATTGAAGATAGGTTCAATTCATTTTAAAGATATCTTTAATTCAATTAAAGATAGGTGCAATTCAATTAAAGATAGGTTCAATTCAATTAAAGATAGGTTCAATTCAATTAAAGATATCTTTAATTCAATTGAAGATAGGTGCAAATAAACGGCCGTTTGTTTGATTTGTACCTATCTTTAATTCAATTGCACCTATCTTCAAACTATCTTCAAATGAATTGAACATATCTTTAAATCATTTGAAGATAGGTTCAATTGAATTAAAGATAGGTACAAATGAATTAAACCTATCTTTAAATGAATTAAAGATAGGTTCAATTCAATTGAAGATAGGTATAAATACGACATAAATATGACAATTATACCTATCTTCAAATATTTAGAGATAGGTACAATTCAATTAAAGATAGGTTTAATTGAATTAAACCTATATTTAATTAATTAAAGATATCTTTAAATGAATTGAACCTATCTTAAAGGGACGCTAGCCAGTCCGTATTTAAAGATAGGTTTAATTTAATTAGACCTATCTCAATTTATTTGTAGATAGGTTTAGTTTTGCCGATATTAACCTATCTTTAATTCAGTTGTACCTATCTTTAATTGAATTAAACCTATCTTTAATTAAATTGAACCTATCTTTAATTGAATTGAAGATATCTTCAGATGAATTGAACCTATCTTTAAATGAATTGCACTTATCTTCAAAAGAATTGTACCTATCTTCAAAAGAATTAATGACATGTTACATTTACAGATATCTTTAATATAATTGAAGATATGTTTAAATCATTTAAAGATAGGTTCAATTCATATGAAGATATCTTTAATTCAATTAAAGATAGGTGCAATTCAATTAAGGATAGGTTCAATTCAATTATACCTATCTTCAAATATTTAGAGATAGGTACAATTCAATTAAAGATAGGTTTAATTAAATTAAACCTATCTTTAATTAATTAAAGATATCTTTAAATGAATTGAACCTATCTTCAATTATTTGAAGATAGATATTATTATTTGAATATATGTTAATTTGGCGTTCCATACAAATAGGATCAGACAAAAGCTATAACAAACTTATGAAGTCTTCTCCATTGCAATATTAATACATATCATTTTAGAGCATACATCTATAACATATTTTATATGGATTTAACTACATTTATCAATTATGGACGTTTTACGAGGTCAATATGTTATATATGGACCTGTTAGGTTTATATTGACCGAGGACGTAGTCCGAGGTCAATATATCCCTAACAGGTCCATATATAACATACTGACAGAGTAAAAGGTCCATTATTGTTATATTACATATGTAGTTTTGGTTGTATCTCATTGCATTTTTGTTCTAGTAAGATTTTGTCAACACGTTTGATTCTTTCCAAGTAGAAGCTCTGGTTGAAGGCGAAAATGAAATCAATCTGCACACCGACAAGAGTGAGTTTGTTGCATGTGTGCAAAGGCTAATATATGCAAACACATCTGTTATATTCAAATAAAAGAAACCAGAAAACGTTTTTTGTTTTCCTATATATGTGCAGCGCTTAAAAACACCGTGGGACAACTTTTAATCTATTTGTATCGATTTCGGCTGTTTAATATCTCCGTGCTCTTAATATGTGTAAAGACCGTACTTTTTATTATTTCTATTATAAGATCTTTCGCGGTGAAAAAATAAGACTTGAAAGTCAAACTGGAAATAAATTTAGTTATATAGCGTCAACATAACTATAAATAGAAACATAGCGTCAATATATTTAAAAATAGAAACATGGCGTCAATATACGTATAAATAGAAACAAAGATGAAAATACGTTAGATATTTTTAAAATCACGTGACTGTTTCAGCCAATGAAATTGATAGGATACTTTGTCATATGTAATATTAACAAATATATTGTTGCATGGTATGGTGTGATATTTGTATTTTGCTGTCCGCTGCATACATTTGTGAAGTTATATCAATAAATCAAAGAAAGTTAAACACTAAATAAAGATTATGATAAAAGGATCATTTCTTTTTCCCTAAAGTTAATTTTCCCCATCTCGATGGCGATGTTTCGTTGGCCCCTTCTTACGGGGTCTACATTTCACAACTTGTTCGACATGCACGAGTATGTAGTGATGTTTCTGACTTCAACGACCGAAATCTTTGTCTAACTGAAAAACTTCTACATCAAGGGTTTAGATTTCATAAATTGATAAAAACATTCTCTAAATTTTATTATAGATACATTGACTTACTATAACTTCGTCATTTTGTTATTATTACCACTGGGCCGATGCCACTGCTGGTGGACTGTTAGTCCCGAGGGTATTCACCAACCTAGTAGTCAGTACTTCGGTGCTGACCCGAAAACCGATTGTATTAAAACTTGCAATATCTAAATTTAACAAAATTTTGTTTAAAACTGAGGAGTATCTCCCTCGTGCATAGCTCTGTCCTTAGCTGAATTTTGGCATTTCTATTTTCATCCCTTTGGTTATTTGTTCTCTATCAGCTTTAACGTGTCCTTCGGTGAATGGACTTCCAAATAATTTTGGTTTAGATCTGCACTGATGAGACATAAGTTGTCGAAATGCGCATATGCAGAAAATAAATTAACAGTAACTTCGGTATTTTTTTCTTTTATTAAGGAAATTTGGCTCTACATGCAGGGCTCTTATACAATAGGGCATTTCACATCCAAACTTCTATGGGAATATCATTTACAAGGCGCATATATTCAAAAATTGTCCTTCCAAACTCATTAATCCGTTGAACATACTTATTCATAAAGGATATAAATACAGCATTGTTGTTGAATCTTTACTTCTGGTTTTTGTTGGCAAAGATATTGATCAGCTCCTAAATGCTTTGTACCGTAAATAAATTAAAAGAGTTTTTCATATTGGCGGTATTTAGCATTGCACAATATCATGTTCTCCTTACATAATTGATGATGTTGTTATACGGAATCTATTTAGAACTATTTCAATTGAAGTTTCATATGTAAGAAGGCTTGATATCGTAGTCAACGGAAATTATGTCCTTAGCTAGCTGACAGTAACTGCGAGCATTTGTCTGGACAGTGCCCATGTGTATTGTCTTCATGTTTTCTGTACTTCATTGTAAAGGTACTCGTCTTGATAAGTTGGACGTTTTTCTAGTTTGATTTTTATTGTGAGGCTTTTTGTGTATTTATTTTTTAGCCATTCACCACACATAGGGGAAGGGTTTGGATCTAAGAAAACGAGTTTAACCCCACCGCAATTTTTGCGACTGCCCCAAGTCAGGAATATGTTGGTCATTGGCTTGTCCTTGTCTTCTTATAAAATTTTAGTTTCTTGATATTCGGGTTGTCGGATGTGGTTCGTTTCCATTGATTTATTCACTTTTTACTTTTTTCTTTTTTTTTTGGGGGGGGGGGGCATGTAGGGCTTGCTATATGGTGTGAGGTTCCTCGCTGTGTTGAAGACTGTACGGTGACCCTAGATGCTTTGTTTTGGGTCGTTTTAACCTGAAGATGGGATGTTGTCTCCTTGACATTTACCCCATTTCCTTTCTTTTTCATATTTATATATTTAAACTGAACTTTGTTATATTGAACCCTCTTGTTCTTTTAATGTATTTAAACATATGTTTGAAAACATCTATATTTTGTTCATCAGTTAATACCGAGGAACCTTTTGTCAAAAGATCTACATCCACAAAAGTATCTTGGTTGACCAGCTAAGATTGCCATGTAAAATATTCCTTTAAATTTGATATTGCGAGCATCTTAACAAAGAAGTAAGATATATATAAGTTATATAACGTTAAATTTAGACAAGTCATAATTGAGAAATGTTGCAATGCATCTAAACTGAGTAAGAATTATATCTAGTTTTTGAGACCCTTAAGAGAACACTCATTGGACACTTTATTAAGAACACTTTTAAACTGTGTCAATGTTTTTGCATTACGAATAATTTATTCCATTCCCTAATGCATATGAACTGACAGTTAAGGATAATCTTCAGAAATGAATTATAATATCCTCCCCATTTCTTAACGGATATACTGAAGTAGATTGTATTTTAGGTGGTATTGAATTACAAAGGTAAGACGGAGCATTTGTAAAACAGTTGCATTGTTTCGTCGTTTACGTCTGCTTATTAGAGTTTTCATATATTACATCTGTCTAAATAAATATAGGAAGTCAAGTTATTATTCGCGCGGCTTCTAGCTGTACATGTAGCTGTTCGAGTCTTTCTAAATTATTGAGGGTACAAGTATTCATTCGCTTACAAGAAAACTTTTTGCAATCAAAGTATTTATGGAAATTCTAATTACAAATGTGTAGACTGCAATAAAGCGAAAAATATGTTAAAATCCCAAGGCGTATCTGCAGTTGTCAGATGCAGTTTACTAAACTAGATATACAAATATTAAAAAAAAATTAAAAAATGAATTTTCTACCTAGTTGTATCAAATTTATAATAGGGCATTTCACATAATTTGTAGAATCTGGAATTATTTTAGCAGAAAGGTGTATCTAATCCATAACTTTTACAGGAATTTAGATAGAATAAAAATATATATGAAAAAGAAAGGAAATGAGGTAAATGTCAAGGAGACAACATCCCATATCCAGGTTAAAACGACCCAAAACAAAACATCTAGGG
>MJUU01022450.1:75753-86555 GCA_002080025.1 Modiolus philippinarum | reverse complement strand
CGGCAGTTACGTCAACGGCATCCAGCAGTCCACCATCTATAGTTTCATTCCCGGGGGTCGATCCGGCATGAAGATCACCCAGACCCCACACACACACACGCGCGCCAAAAATATTATGAGGAAACTTAATTTTGATATAGATCTTCAATGTCAATGACTATACTGAGTCATAATTGTTGCAGACACCTTGTACAATAGTAAAAACGCGTGTCAAATACCTTGTTCTTAGTCAACCTTGTACCGCTCTGTTCATTGTAAGAAAAATTGCCTTATTTGACCTTGAGAAAAAGGTCAAATTCAATGAAAGCTATCGCAGCACAGATCGCACTTCAAAGCATTTAAAACTCGCTTTAAATACGACAACTCCAGTGCAATTTATTAATGTATTTGAAAATCCTTTACTTGAAAACAATTATTTGACCTCAAGGTCAAAGGTGAATGTTATATGAAAGTCAAATGGTACCAAATATTCATCTTTTTTGTGATACAATTATTTGCCAAATATCTGAAAAGTATGTCAAAAAATTTGTAAGTTATACCCCGGCAAACTAAAATTAAAGCTCTCAGGACTATGACCTTTGACCCTTAAAGTATGTTTGTACCATGTCAGATAGCGACGACAGCCATTTTCTGAAAACACAAATATTAAACTTTCGTTTAAGATAATAAAAGTCCATGGGGCTTTCGGGTAATTTAAATTTTGAAAATTTGCCTTCTCGCCGCTCCACTATTTTGATTTAGATGAATTCATACTGTGTTCTACACCAGTCAAGAAGAATATGAAGTGCAACAGAATATGAAACAATCGTATAATTGAAAGTAACAAAGGCTGAACAAATCCTTGACTAAACAGCTTTTGGGACAGTGTTTTTGTTGTACTCAAAAATTATTACATAAACCACATACTCGACAGTAACCAATCAACTGTGAAATGTTCACTCCATAGGCTGTAAATTTAGTTTCTGTATATGGCTATCTCCACAGCTGTTGTCTCATCAGTGCAGATCAAATCAAAACATTTGGATGACCATGTACCGAATGTTTGCTTATTTGTTGAAATGTTGTTGGTTGCCTAAAAATAAATGAATTCGGTGTTACGGAAATGAGATTACATGTATATTCTTTCTCCTTTCAAATTGGGGATGACTTTTGCAACACACAATACATTTACCACACAGTAACTTCGGTATTTTGTTTTTTATTCACTTATTTACTTTTAAGAGTTTTTTTCTTGTTACTTATCATTTTTTCCCACGGATCGTGCTTTATGCAACTTAAGTTCGGTATTTTTGTATTCCGAATATATGTTATGTTCTAAACTGGTATCTTCGGCGAGTTCATTATAAAAGTAATTCCATTTATAAAGATAATTCACAAAACATCAGTGTGGTAGGGCTTTCATCCTAAATATATATTAGTTATAGTCAGTTCTAACATGCTTCATAGTGTTTTTCATCTTCAACGTGATCAACATTATTAAATTGGCATTCCAATCCTTTTAACTTACAGATGGTATATGAACTTGATTCTAAATATATTTGTTAGGCCAGGACAATTATCAAAATGTGACATACGCACGACCTATCATTTAATAATGTATATATTCTAAAATATAAATTATAGACCCACTGGCAAGCTACATTATATCTGTATGTAGTGATGAAACTATATCACTAGAAAGAAACATTAGTCCTACTAAAAAACAACGAAAATTTGAAATTATTGAATGATAAAAAAAAAACATCGTAAAGCATTTGAATACCAAAAAGGTACAAGGCAACTTCTGTTAAAACCCCATTCGTATGGGCTGTTTTGAATTTACCCTGAGCAATGACCGATTGTTTATTGTTAAGGGCTTCAAAGATACTTTTTGAGACACATTTTTTACATGATAAAGATGCTTTTTATTGAAATTATAAGTCATTTGTATGGACTTTGAATGTTAATGGTCAAGGTCATTCTTTTAAAGTCAAAAATATCTTGTGTCGATTCATTAGGTCTGAGTTTATATAGTTTGTGGAACAACACATCTGACTTACTATATCAACCATATCAGATTAACATCATATTTAATTTTAATCAGTGGATTATTAAATGCTTCTACTAAGAAAAGTCAAGGCCAGAATTAGAACATTTTACAGTTTTTAACGTCAGCTTCCAGTACAGGAAGTAGATATGACGGTGGTCATTGATGGGTGTGTTATTCACAATGACAATACCTTATAAGTACACGGAAATATATAGACGGAAGAACCACCATCCTGTCCTTTAGACTGTAATTAATATCCTTCTATATTGATTTTTGTTTCCTGGTTTTATGTTTAAGTAATAGGTCATCGAACCAGTTAAAACAATGACAGAGAGATATCAAATAAAGAGTACAGTAGAACTGTCCTTGGGGCGTTTTGGTTGTAAATACCCCATTGTCTGTGTCCTCTATAAACCCTCTTTAATTTCTGTACAAATGGCATAAGTTATATCTTGTAGTGAAAAAAAACCCAGAATTTCCTACTATCTATAACTTTTTAGGCCATTTAAACTTGCATCAGTGATAAAACAAAAAGGTGCCATCACATTGTAACTTATAAAAAAATCTAAATGATATTTAATTCGTATTTTTGAGACAGCATCATGTTAGGAACATAAACGAAAGTGTTTTTACATTTTCTCTCCTTTCAAGATTGGGGTCACTGAGTTAGTAGTCTACCTGTATTGGGTTTTATTCGAATGTTTATTATACTATAGGAAGCAGGACAGATAAAGGGGAGGTTTGGGTACCCATAAACCGCTTTAACCCTACCGCTGGCTTTTTCTAGTACCGGTACCAAGTCCGGCTGTCCCGAGTTCCTATCGTTGTTTACGTTTGTCTTTTGTCTTGTTTGTGTATTTCCTGTGTAGTTCCCTGGCAGATTGTGGCAAGTGACTGTAATTTCCAGCCATTCTAGATGTTTCCTGTTATCCCCTCTGTTACTTGTATTATCTTACCATGTAAAGTATGTCAAATTAAGATCTTTCAATTGAAGTTATTGGGGCAAGCACTTAATCCATTTATGCTCCAGAACTGAAATCAGTCATGCAGCGGCCAATATAAATTGAACATTTTATTCTGATTCCATTGCATTTCACGGTTAATGAATTAGCAAACTATTATTGAAATTATTTATTATTGATATAAAACAAATATGAGGTAGCGGCGTCGGTTTGCAAACGAATACTGAAGTAAAAATGATGAAAGGGGAAATTCGAAGATCAGAAATCAAAAAAATCACGGCAATTCATATTCAACGTGACAAAGACAAAACAAATATACAAAAATGAACAAAAACGCCACCTAGTAAAGAACTAGCAGTGTGAACCTCTAAAAAACTAGGGTGTCATCAGGTGATCCGGAAGGGTAAACACAATCTGCTCCACGCGTGGTACCTGTCATACTGCTAGTAAAAAGTTTGGTTTGTCACAGTCGATGTTTGTCAGTCCGGTAATAAACTCTGGATCTACCCAAAGATATTCATTCTCATCTGTGAAATAGCAATATGCCAAACTGTAAAAGACTTTAGGACCACTGTTACGTCCTTAGGACCTTTTCATGCCTATTTTTAATAAATAAGAAAATACCAACTGAATAACATAATGCAATGATATTTTATCCTGTTTTATGTTTTAAATAAAAAGATCATAGAAAAAGTTTTCACATCATTGACATCTATAAAAAGATCTCAATTAATTCAACCAATCAGTGTTAATTACAACAATAGACTAGCTGTATGAATGGTATTTTTACATTGTGATTTTCTCCAGTAATGGAAAATCAATAGCATAATAATTGTTTTGCTCTTGTGGGCTTTCATTTATACAATTAATTTATATAGTACTTAGACGGGTATGTTGCATAGGCGACATTTAGGCTAGATTTCCGACTTCATTTACTTGAGAGAGATCGGAGTTGAGGAATGTTAATGGCAGTAAAACTCTGCTTGAGATAGAAATATACGGTAATAGTTTCTTCCCAGTGTCATTTAATGTTTTCTTCAGTAAAATTTTTATTTTACAATACTAGTATATCAGTATTCAGGTGATCCACATAATCTTTTGTTAAGGAAAATAGCATATGAAATGAACAAATAAAGGGATATGGTGTAAATGTACATGAGACAAAATCCCTATAAATAGTAAGATTAAACAAATGGAACAACGCTGAAAGCACATCATTTCATGGCCAGGCATCTCTTACTTAAAAAATAATGACATGTTTCTGGGTCCCTTCATTGTTTATAAAAGTATTCATTAAATTTTAGTTGTAAATTTGGTCATGTTTATGATATAAAACGGAGTAAGAGGGGTTTCATTAACAGGCTAACAGTCTTTAATTTTCCGAAAACAGTTAACAGTAAATTTAAATCGATGATAACCGCAAACAAAACACGTATCATAATTATGATGAATAAAAGTAAACAGTGGTTTTTATTTCCCTGTAACAGTAAACACAAGGTAAGACCTAACAGAACAGAAAACACCAAATGGTTCAAAAACGGCTAACATCAGATTTATTTCCCTAAAAACATTTAACAACCAGCTGCAAATGCCCAAAACACGTTAACAGAAAAGGTCCCCCCTCATTTAACTTATACAACATGCAGGCGGAGATTCGGGGGTAGAAACACCCTTTTTTTTAATGGAACCCCTTTTCGTTCAATATGTAGGAAAAAACTGACCCCAAAAATGAAAAAAAATGCCATGTCATATTCAATTAGCGTTGGCAAAAACAAAATGTCATAGAGTATGCCATGTCAACAAGGGAGTCAAATAGACGATTCGTGCAAATTTTTTCAAATGAAAATGAAATAACTTTCTTTCAAAGTACAATTCATTTTTGGATTAAATGTTTCAATATTTTACGAAAGGATATGGAGTAAATGAACATGAGACCATAACACATATGTTAACTCCAACTGCAATAATTTTAATGGGCTGTATGGCCATTTCGGAACTTTATTCCTCATCAGCAGCACTAGAACTCAAACAAAGGAAATCCAGAATTTCAAGAAATGTTAAAATGCATAAAACCAAACGAAATCCGAATAATCAGCAACACCAAATACAGCTAAGGACAAAACTACGATGGTGGGAGTTAATCCTTCGGTTTTAGAATTTACATAAATTTGGAAAATACCAATTGAACAAAGTGTACACATGAGATATTATCTCATGTACAAGTACACCATATCTAAAAAATAAAGAGCATACATCTCTACCACGGGGAATTGTTTTACCAACTCCACACTGCAATAAAAGACAAACTCCTGTATTAAATATTTTACGAAAGGATATGGAGTAAATAAACATGAGACCATATAAGTCTGATATAAAATGAAAACAAAGATCATCAAAACTTCCTAAATACCGTTCATTAAATTTGTCTAAAAGCTAGGAAGTTGTATCAAGAGTTTTATGGAAACTTGTAAGGTGTCTTAATTTTACCTATATAGAATACATTCATGAAATAAAAAGTGGGGTCCGTGTGCAAAATTCTTTGCAACGTGTTGATTTTCTTGAACTTACTTTGAGGTATGAGCAAAGGTCATTGTTGAAGGCCTCATGGTGACCTCAGGAATGAAGAACAACATTGCTTGGTTTAATCATGTATTTGTAGAGACTTTATCTCATGTGCATTAACTCCATATCCTTTAATTGCTTTAGTTGGATGAAGATTCGTTTTACCTAAACATGATTTATGCCGTTCGATGTCTGATATTTGTGTCTATCTGTCATCTTTCCATGCCCAGTCTTGATACGGCATAAACATAAATCTGCACAAAGGGTTGAAAACTCCTAATTCGAAAATACAGTGCTCATGATCACACGACTTCAATAGATGCATGTATCATCTGCCTTAACTCAATTGTGTGAAAAAATATCATCAAATGAAAAAACCTCCCTTAAATCGAATAATTAATTCTACAAAAACGTAGTCTTTTGGGGGGTCGAGAAAACATAACTATCATGGCGGATTTGGAAAAAAAAAACATGATACATATACAAGCAATGTCAACAATATTTGAGACCTCGGTACAATCCTTATAAATTTAATAACTTTTAAGATGTCCAAATTTAGTGAATTTTAGAAACTAGTTTACGTATTCAAATTTGTTTTCGCAGCCTTCAATGCTGTGACTTTTGAAGTTGATTTTATACAATTATTTACGAAAATACAAGTTTTTGCTTTTTCAATACATGTGAAAGTGTCATGGTCATTTCCGAGTAAATCATAATAAACAATGTACCAATAATTAAGTTTTATCGATTTGTTTTCGGAAGGAGATAAATTTTATTTGAATTTATAAGATCTTTTATGGAATGCCGGTGGAGTTCAAAGTAAGATTTCCTTTAAGCATTCAAGCATTAGTAATGATGCTTCTTTTCGTGAAAAGAATACCGTCCTTTTCATAAACCATTAGTATTGAATCTGTAATTAACATGGAAATGGCTATTTATTCCATCAATGTTTGGATTCATATTAAACCAATTGTGCAATGTATTTAAACTTGTATTATTTGTGAAAGTCTCGTGTTCTGTTTTATAATATATAGAACATGCATTATTGAAAAAAGTTTTAGCTCAAGAATGAAAGATATAGCTTTCCAACCACGTACTTTATTTAAAGGTTATTTGTAAATATAAAACGCCGTTTATTTTTAGTATTATTATTTTTTTCACCATTATTGTCCAGTACCTAATATCACATTTTGTTTTGTGGTGTTCTTGTTCGTTTTTTTGTGTATTTGTTTTTATCTCTGTCGTGCTGTCTCGTGTTAGATATGAATTGCCGTGATTTTGGATTTTTGATTTTAGAATTTCCCCTTTCCTCGTTTTTGCTTCGGTGTTCGTTTGCCGATGTATTTATAAAAAAAGCAAGATAAAATTTGTCTTAGTATTTTTCTTTATTTCAATATAAAACTAAGTTTTGTTATTACGTCTTGACCCCTTGGTACAAATACAATATCACACTCCATCTAGTATCGCTGCTAAAGCTTATCCCAAAATGCCTGGGAGTCCAAATATATATTTTGCCATAGAAAATAAAATTCTAGTTTGGTAATTTCAAAATTTGAAAAAAAGCACACTATCCGATAAATCGTTGTCAAAAGGCATTAGACCAGCTCAATAATATTAAACACTTAAAAAGTTAAAATAAAATTTCCCAGGGCCGATCTAGAACTTACAAACAGCGACTGACTTAATCATGGACTTTTTCAGTGGCAGTGTGACGTGTCCACGTGTGCAGCAAATCATGCTTGAACCTTTTCCAGAGCGCCTGATACCCTTAGTTTTTTGTGGAATAAACACTGCTAGTGATTTAGATTTTGACGTTTTTGTTAATTTCTGTTTAATTCGTTTGCATTGTATTGTCTCCTAAAATGCCACTTTGTTAATTCTTCAATTTTGGATTCTAGATTTTCTCCTTTCTACTTTTTTGCTTGTGTATTCTTTTGTTGATGTATGTGTTTTCCATTCATTAATATTCTGGGGTTTTTTCTTATGTGTCAATAGAATTATATACAGGGCATTTTTTTCACAACTATGCATGATTTGTCTCATACCTAATAAAGTTACCATTCCAATCAACAAAAAAATCAGAAAATGCTTTGACTTTTTATAATAAGGTCTGCAGTTTTCAAAATGTCAGCTGTAGATAGGGATCTTGCCACAGAAAAGAGAATATCAAAACATAAAAATCAGTTTTATGTTTATCATAAAATCATCGCTCATGTCATTTTCTATAGATCAAATTAAGGTACAAATAAGTAGTTAATATGGCAAAAAGCCGTAGGTTTTCAAAAAACGTTTTTTGAAAACCTANAAATTAAGGTACAAATATACCGGTTTATTTGCAATTACCATTTGTTCATTTTTCTCTGTTTCATGAAATGTTTGAGAAATGTGAAAGTATAGTATAGCCAAAGTCCAAGGCATACTACTGATCCAATATCAATCGTCAATAATACTAACAAAGTAAACTAATGATTGTTTCCCCCATCATTAAGTACACCCAGTCCTATAGTAATGATTGCAGTGGATTTTATATAACTAGCTTGACCACTACCTTAATTACTATATAGGTAATCTTGGATAGTTAAGTTCTTAACGCTATTAGGGGAAATAATTAATAATCCTACTTTTTCAGCATTAATTAAATGGTGTAAGCTATTTTCATCTGGAGCAGCTGCACGTTTGAGAATATCAATTGACGTATGTTCCTGAAGTATATTAACGGCATGTTTCCCGATGGAACACTTAAACCTGCAAACCAAAGACATAAGGTAGGACTAAATTATTTTAATTATTTCCAGTCTTTTAAAAATTAAATCTTTCTCTTTTCCAAAGAAGACTCAAAATAAGAGTATCTTATCCCTGCGCTTTAAATGCCACTGTACTGAAGTATATAAATCGAGGTAGACAATTCTACACTTCAAGGTAGCACAACAGTCTTTTGAAGGAAAATTTCAGTCCCTGACTTTAAATGCTCGTAACTTTGTTACCAGTAAAGATACAATAACAAATGAGGTTTCAAATGAAATAAAAGAGATTAAATTGTTTGTTAGTGCTAATTTCAACAGTATTCCTTATAAGCATCAATGCCAAAATTTCCATTTTTGGCAAAATATTAAGATAATTGGGGTAAAATTTTAAAAATGAAAATAAGTTTTACAAATTTACAGGTAGCTGAATTCTGTTTTCTTTATCTGAAAGAACCTTTCAACTGCTGCAAAACAGTGTCTCAGATTTTTGAATCAAGGCCTACTTAAAAATTAAATTAATTTTAAAATTTGAAAAATAAAAATTTCACGGAGTAAAAATTTAAATTTTATTTATTTTCAAACCAGATCCTATATAAAATAATCTGAGACACGGTTTTGTTGCATTTTCTTTGAGATAAAGTAAACAAACTTCAGCTACCTGTAAAGCTGTAAACGTTATTTTGATTTAACACGAAAATCCCAATTTTTTGCCAAATATGGAAATTTAAATACTCACACTTAAAAAGAGTTATATTGAAAGGAGCAATCTTTTTCCTTTTATTTGATACCTCGTTTGTCATTGTATCTTTACTAATAATGAAGTTAGGGGCATTTAAAGAAAGGTACCAACAATTTCATTCAAAAGACTGTTGTACTACCTTAAGATTGACTTTGTTTTTGTTCTAGACTGTTTATTACGAGATGTTCCAAAAGAGTTATGACTTGGTAACGAAATAGAAAGAATATAGTTTAATGCCTAGAGGCACTTATTTCAAACATAGCAGGTTTTAATAATTTAAAGGCTGTTGGTATTTTTACAATGAGCACATTGATTGATTGATTACTTAAGAGTTTTACGTGCAGTGACCAATACTTTATACGAGGACGAGAACAAGCTAATCAATTGAAAAATATAAAGAAAAGAAGACATAACGGTGAAGAGGGACAAACGAAAAAACGAATTTTGATTGCCACTGGAAAAGGGGAGAAACGTGTTGGCAGGAAATATAGCCTTCTATACTGCCCAAGAAGGTTGCTCACCAAAGAAAATATCAAAATACCGAAGTTAACTGTTCAAATATAGAAGGGATCTTTATACTACCTGGAACCTGGCGTTTCTCAACACATTTTGCCTGGTAGCACGTCCGGCAGCTCTGTTGACGGAGCCCCTGAAAAACCCGAGTTGGGTGCCAGGACAATGAGTACATAGTGGTAATTTAAAATCTCCTGTTATTGTGTAGCAACTTAACATTTTCCACACAAAACAGCTAAAATATTATTACCAATTTATAAGCGGACTTGTCATGAAGTTGATATAAAACGTATTATGCAAATATAAAGACTTTTTACTCAATTCTTATTTTGATTAAGTCTTCGTTTGGGAGACTTATTGTTTTTGATGCGTTTCTTATTATTATTAAGTCTCCCAAACGAAGTTTGGGGAGACTCATTGTTTTTACTTTAACTTTTATTTGCAGACAAAAGACTCGTTAGAGTCATAGCAATACAATACAAAAAGAACACAATGCAAATCACATGAAACATACCAAAATCATATTTTTCAAACATTTCAATTTTTAATATTAAAAATTGTTTTTACTCAATTCTTTTTATTAAGTCTCCCAAACGAAGTTTGGGGAGACTTATTGTTTTTACTCAATTCTTATTTTTATTTTTCTTGTTCTTCTTGTCTTTCCGCCTCAAAATTTGTCCGACCATTTTCTCGGAAACTAATGGTCCGATCTTCACCAAACTTTACAGGAAGGTGGATCCCTATCCCGAAAGGTGCAAACAGGTCTTGAAATTTTCAAAATGGCACCGGTTTCCATGGAAACGGCAAAAAAGGCGGGAAAATGAAATTGCTCAGAGTTTATCTTTGAGTTTATGGTCTTCCAAACGTTTAGATTTTATCTGCACTGATGAGACATAAGTTGTCGAAATGCGCATATGCAGAAAGTAAATTCACAGTAACTTCGGTATTTAGTTATTCAGAACTGGATGAAACTTTACAGGAAGGTTGCTTAGGACATGGGGAATTGGTTTCTGGTCTCCAAGACTTCAACTTGGCACCGGTTGCCATGGAAACAGAAAAAAGGCGGGAAAATTGAAAGTGCTCAGAATTGAATGAAACTCAACAGACAGGTTGGCTATGATGTGTGGAAGTGGTTTTTAGCCCGAATTTCTGATTTGCGAATTCGTATGGGAGACTTTGTATCAGCATCCTGATACAGTTATAAATTTTTATTCTTGTTCTTCTTCTTCTTCCGCCTCAAAATTTGTCCGACC
>MJUU01022450.1:53959-64926 GCA_002080025.1 Modiolus philippinarum | reverse complement strand
ACTCCCTTGCTCCCCACCCGCCATGGAGTGCCAACTTGGGCGATGCTCAGGGTTATCCAGCTGAAAGCACCAGGGTTACAAGAAGAGAATAAAAATGTTCAGCATAGTCTGCTTGTAAAACACTGTCGCACAAGGGAAGAAAAATAAAACTCAAAACTTTTGTTTGGGCAAGAATTATCATATATTTCAGTAGACATCGGTAGTATCAGTGACAGGCAAGTAAATGTGTCACTTCATCTCAAAGCTAATTTTACGGATGTTAGCGAAAATCTTGTTGATTTCCTCTATTACGTAAAGAATGTCAGTTACGTCTCGGTGCCATATAGCCATTTTTCCCCCATGCTAGTCTTTCCGGGGGGAAATTCTTGATCGATCCCAATTTTCCCCCCGGAAAACTGGCATGATCAAATTTTTCCCCCATCAAATTTACGGGGGAAAAACTGGATCAGTCCAGTTTTTCCCCTCAATGATGACATGAGCCAGTTTTTTCCCCCGGATGTCATCGATAATATTGGCGACGTTCTTTTCGTCACATTTTTTTTCTCCTCTTTTAAAGAGAACAGCCGTTTGCCCTTATTGTAAGGAGAACACACTTTTTATGTATTTTTCTAATATGTACAAGTTGTAATTTTGTAAAAACTATATTTCGTACAAAAATTCTGTACAAATTATAATTTGTTTTTTCACTTTATACAAATTACAATTTGTACAAAATTCGCTTATACAAATTATAATTGTACAAAATTAGCCCTAAAATGACCTACAACTTGTACAAGACTTAAGTCATTTGCTGAACTTCGTTTCAATCAATGAATTTATTGAAAACATGTGTCATTATAGTGTAATAGAGCAAATATTCACATAATTTCACTACATATTGTTAAATGAATTTTAAGTATGAAAATTATCATCATAGCAATACAATATGTTGTTCAACTCAATGGCTTACAGTTCTGTGTATTGCAACTACACCAAGAAAAAGATCATTTGGCAATCGTTATTCCTCATGCTTTTTATTTATTTTTGAAGCTGTGCAATTATGTGCTCTTACATTTTTTCGAACAGAAATATTTGAAATATCTACATTTTCAGCGTCTATATTAAAGATTAAAATTTAATTCAACAAAAGCAGCTACTATTAATACGGATTGCATAGTCAATAAGTTTGGATAAAATCGCCTTTGTTGTTTCAGAGGCGAAGATGTTTGAATGCTTTCCCTTAGGGTACAATATTAAACTATGTTCCTCGCTAACAGCCATCTTGGATGAGATGCAGACTTTTTTCAAATGATTCAACTAAAGACTATATTGACCAAAATTTCTTTCAATGGCCTATCAGTTTTTCAGAATGAGGTCTTAGAAAATGGTCAAATGGCAAATAAATTTCCGCGCTGGTGGCCATCTTGGAAGAGGTCTAATAACTTAACCATGTTTAATAAAATGTAGAATATGACATGCATGACATTATTGCAACTTAAACTGGACCTCTCTCAAATTTGAAATACAAGACAAAAGTTATAAAACCACGAAAAAATCTGACTAATGAAGGGCAGTTACTCCTACATGGGTATTTAGATTTTCTTCAAAATATTTAACCTCTGTTATAGTTTTCTTTCTATAAAGTATAAAAAAACATCAAAATTAAAAAAAAAATACAGAAAGGGCAATAATTCTAAAATGAGTCATCAGATCTTTTTTTCAAAATTGCACAGTGGGTAGACCTTGTCATACTGATCTTTTATACAAGAGTCAGTTTTGTTTATATCGTTAAAGGTCTTCGAGTTATTTGCCAAAAACTGCAATCGGACTCCTTAATCTTTTTTTAACAACGATAGCCATGTTGTTTTACCTGGGACAAAGAAATACAAATTTGAAACAATATACCCTAGTAATTATTCAGTTGAAATTTTATTCCATTTGGCAAAGCGGTTTCACGATTTTTGAAAATGAGCTAACGACGGACGGCCGACGGATGTCAAGTGGTGGCAAAAGCCAGGCGAGTGAAGAAAGCGGGTCAGACCCAGGGATATAGGATCCGCAAATTAGTTGATGTTCAGCAATCATAGAAAAAAATAATATGCCGGGTTAATCCTTAAATATGTTTTTTTTACAATTCATGCAAAAGACATATGTACGAATTTCTTTCATGAAGCACGGACATGATCATTTAAATTCAAATGAAGGGGGAAATTTTGGCATGGGGGAAAACGGCAATATGTACACATATTCCAGTTCTTCCGGGGAAAAAACGGCTCTGATCCAAAATTTCCTGGGGGAAAAATTGGATCGATCCAGTTTTTCCCCCGGGGGGAAAACTGGCATGGGGGAAAAATGGCAATATAACACCGGCTTTTCTGGATTTTAAACAGTTTCTGGTATTTTTAAGATTATTTCCGTAAAATCGAGAATTACAAATGCCCTAAGTAATAAGCTCTTTCCGAGCAACACCATCTTAAGATATCAAGTGTTTATACTAATATCTATTATAAAACTTCTTAAATGTATTCGACAACTTTTGAAATCTGTAAAAAAAAAAGTTTGGCTGTAATACTTCAAAAGTAGAAGAAATGCGTTCGAATCGTACCATGTCTGCTTAATGTCGATGCTATTCTTTTCTTACACGACGAAAAATCCCCTGCTGAGTTTTGACATGACTAATCAGAATTAGGGTATTAGAATAAGAGTTTAATTACAAGCCCAGTAATTAAGTACATGTATTCGAAAAGTTTCAATAATACTAGTAGATAAAACCAAGACAAAGATCACCTCCCTTGCGCGATACTTTCCAGGACTTGTCGTTAATGTCGAAATACATTTCACTATTTGATCACTGGATGATGTCGAGATGCATAGTAATATTTGATCACTGGTTAATGTCGAGATACATGGTACTATTTGATCACTGGATGATGTCGAGATGCATGGAAATATTTGCTCACTGGTTAATGTCGAGATACATGGTACTATTTGATCACTTGATGATGTCGAGATGCATGGAAATATTTGATCACTGCTTAATGTCGACATACATGGTACTATTTGATCAGTGGATGATGTCGAGATGCATCCAAATATTTGAGCACTGGTTAATGTCGAGATACATGGTACTATTTGATCACTAGATAATGTTGAGATGCATTGTTATATTTGATCACTATATAATGTCGAGATGCATGGAAACATCTGATCACTGGTTAATGTCGAGATACATGGTACTATTCGATCACTGGATAATGTCGAGATACATGGTACTATATGTCGAGATGCATGGTAATATTTGATCACTAGATAATGTCGAGATGCATGGTAATATTTGATCACTAGATAATGTCGAGATGCATGGAAATATTTGATCACTAGATAATGTCGAGATGCATGGTAATATTTGATCACTAGATAATGTCCAGATGCATGGTAATATTTGATCACAAGATAATGGCCAGATGCATAGTGATATTTCATCACACTAACCATTCTATGTTCTATCAAAGTTTATTTTCTCATACACTTGGAGAGTAAGTATCAATAGAACTACAATAGAAAGAAATGGGGATAGAGATTGGATGGATATAAATTGCAATATATCTTACTACAGCAATATATAAGATCACAAGTTTACAAATTTGACATGTTTGACACGGAGTCATGTTTATTCTACCGGTGCAAGCGATCTCACCAATGGTTTGATTTGGGTACGCGTTCTTCTTCTCTGTGTGTGTTTCTTTCTTTTTTTCTGTGTCTTAATGCGTTTTTGTTTTTCCCGGATGTTGCCATTGCCTCTGTGTTGTTGTTGTTTTTTTTTTAGTTTGCAAAAATATGAAAAAGAAAAACATAATATAGTGAAATGTCAGTTTTAAAACTTTATATCCGCCATATCTGATTCATTTTAAATTTTTAATTTTATATTGCCAGATCCGGCTCAAATTAAAAAAAAACCTAAGTTCTTCAATCTTCTCTGATAACATACTTCAACCTACAAACGAAATAAATTGCTGCATCTGTCCTACATGAGGAAACCCACACAATCTTAAAAGTACATTAAAACGGGAATAGAAAATTTAGAATGTTCTGGGACAAAGCTGATTAGACATAACTTGTCGAATGCCCATATTATCAGAGACATGTCCCTGTTTTATTATCACGGATAAATACAAGTCTCGCGAGATGAGAAATCATTTGCAGTCTGTTGAATAAACTTAAAGCGTTGTTAAACAAACATTTTAATTAATGGTCCACGATGTGGAAAACAAAGAGAATCCAAAGATAAATATCTATTATGCTAACACCATTTTTTCTAATAAAATATCAAACTCATTTCTGTCACGTTGCATCTAGAATTAAATATGACTTAAATATATAAAATATTTCCACATAATTGATTATGTGTTGACTTTATGGTCTCCCAAACGTTTAGATTTTATCTGCACTGAAGAGACATAAGTTGTCGAAATGCGCATATGCAGAATCAAAATTCACAGTCACTTCGGTATTTTGTTATTTGCAAAAAGATAGTATATATGAGGTGTTAAAATTAGGTAATATGGCTTTGCCAACCAAAATTGCAAAACTTCATATGTAAATTAGATTTTGTGACGTCACTTATTGGATTCGCGGAAACTCTGACGTCACTTATTGGATTCGCGGAAACTCCCTGGAGTTTCCGCGAATCCAATAAGTGACGTCACAAAATCTTATTTACATATGAAAATTAGCAATGTCAGAGTTTCCGCGAATCCAATAAGTGACGTCACAAAATCTAATTTACATATGAAAATTAGCAATTTTGGTAGAGTTTCCGCGAATACAATAAGTGACTTCACAAAATCTAGTTACATATGCAAATTAGCAATTTGGTTGGCAAAGCCGAAGAAATATCACTATATGGCATTGGGATAGAATTTTTAATCTTTGATAACTTTTTTATTATATGCACGATTTTGGATCTGTAAAATGCATATTAATCATTGAGATATTCATATTTTTTCTGCCGAATTACTTTTTAATAAACAAATAGACAAATAATTTCTCATGTGAATTTAAAAAATGTGAAAGTTTCGAAAAATTATATGGTTTACAAAATACGCTAATTATATATATATATAAATAATAATAATAAATATATATATATATATTAAAAATAAAAAGCTAAAAAAATGTTACACCCTGTAAAAGTGTAAACATTCCATGATTGAGATCAAAAAGAATTATCCATTTATCTTAAATAAAAAATTATCACCAGTTAATTGAAAAATGACATTTTTATGACCCTAATCAATAACTACGATTTCTTGCCAACCAAAGGTAATTTTTCAAGCTTGTTACGTCACGGCCGAAACTCCCAGGTAATATTAAAATTAACAAGATTGCTACGCGTAGCTATGTCCCCCGCCGCGGCAGTAAAGTCGATCAAGTCCAATAACTCAAGTAAAATTATGGAATCAAAATGACGGCAAGATATGATCAACTGCATTTGGTGGCAAACAGCTACGCAAAATTTGAGCAAAATCCCTTAATTGGATTTTGAGGAGATGTGTCGACAAAGTCTTCCTATGTTGTAATATGNGTTTCTTTTCTTTTCTGATACTGTTCTTGTATGTTTTTTGTAAGTTAATTCGTTTTCTTTTTTGTTTTTAGCATGTGGGGGGGATTGCTTTGTAATTTTTTTCTACTTTGCATTTTGCTACCTTGTAGCTCTTACACTTGAATCTTTCGTTCTAATTTATTCATGTTCAATTTGATAAGCAAATCATTTTATTCAATGACTTAATTTTCATTTTGAGAAAAAAAACTTTTTTGATTCGAAATAATAAATAACAAATCTATTTTTAGTACAAAATACACATTTTGATATAAGAAATCCTTTCATGAAGAGACATAAGTTGTCGAAATGGCCATATGCAGAAACTAAATTAACAGTAAGTTCGGTATTTTTTATTCATATTGAAATAATAAAATTGATTTTATACATCACACCTATTAAAAGTAGAAATTAATTTTTGATATTCACAAATTGTTTTTTAATTCCAAAAAATAAGTTATATTTTTCAATAGTTGGAAATCATATTAAGATGATTTTTTTTCTGCAAATTAAATGAAAAAGTTTAATTTTTTTGACATTTAAAAAAATCATATATTTTTAATTTAATTATTTTATTACATTTGATTATTAAAAATGAACTTGTTTCTTTTGGATGAAATTGAAATATTTGTACATAAAAATATATTTACAAACCTTTGAATGAACAAAATTAAAATAAACTACAATAAATTTAATGGTGTGTGAAAGGCAGTTTCCATCGTATATCTCTTAAGTACTCATTAATTCAAACCATTTTGAGTTCAAAAGAAGTTAAAAACTCGATAGGAATGAAAAAAAAACAGAAGGAATGAAAGCAAAGGACAATGGTTTAGAAGATGGAACAACGGCAGCATAATACCGAGGGAACATGGGAAGTATTGGTCCCATAAGTCCAAAGACATGGCAAAAACTTCAACAGAGAAAACCAAAGACAAAACAATGACGCGCGACAGCCACAAGACACGGAAATAAAAAGACGACATTAAGAGCTAGGGCACTCAGAGTGTGAACTCACATGAAAACCGAGAATGACATCAGGTGCTCCGGAGGAGTAAGGATCTCCTGCCCCGCTAACGACACCCATCACACCGTCAGCGAGGCATATGTTGTTTTGAAAGATCTCCTTGGTAGTAGATAGGTTAATGTTCTGATCGGATGGTATATCGAAAAGTTGTCGAAATTCTCAATACACAAAGAGTTACATCATTTGGGTTTAGTAAGGACGTAAAATAAGATTATAAGTCCCATTATAAGTCCTTGGGTTTAAGAAATAATTCACAGAGACGCCAGTCTATCATCATTAAACATCGGGCTGGCCATTTATGACGTATTATTTTAGCCCGAGTGTTCACGATTTTTTATGCAAACAATTCTCTTTAACACACTATAATATCTTAAAACATTCTACCACACCTAGTAAGCTGGGTAAATGTTAAGGCACAAGTAAATGTTCAAATATGAAAACCCGACACTAAACTTACTCGGGACAGAACATTATCCAATGTTACTAAAAACAGGCATTTGTTTCATATTTTGGGTTTTTTTCCAACTGGCCTTAACATTATTAAGCCAGACTAAACCAATTATACGCGAACTCAGTTTAAACCGTTCTACGAGAACTCACGTTAATAGGGACTTACTCAAATTTTGACTTTTCACGTTGAATAATTCGCGTAGTGGATTATGTAAAATGTGAAGAGCCAAAACTTGAGTTTTTGAGTAGATTAGCACAATATGCATTCCATGTAATTTTATATCATGCTGTTTAAATACTCAATAGTGCAGTAGTTTTGCAGAAATTCCATTAAACAACAGCATTTGCTATATTGGAGATTAAACTAAACTTTTGTACCCATCAGAAAATGTCTTACAACAAAAATTAAAATAATTATCTAATGTTACATAGAAAAAGAAGTTTGTTAAAAAAAAATTTCAAACGCACTAAACCAATTATACGCGAACTCAGCTTATCTAAACCGTTCACAAAAAAACATGAAGTTTACTGTGTTGTTGATCGATCGTTGTGAGCAATTTGCATTGCTCCGTTTAATTGTAAAACAACGGCAGTAGAATACCGAAGGAATAAGGGAAGGGATGATCACCAAAAAAATGGAAGTCCAAAGACATGGTAAAACGGCAAAAGAGAAAAAAAGGACGCGAGACAGCCACACTGTATGGAAATAAAAAGTAAAAAGTGATCTCCCATGAAAACTGGGAGTGACATCAGGTGCTCCGGAAGGGTAAGCATGTCCTGCTCCACTAGTGGCACCCGTCACACTATCAGTAAGTCAATCTAGGGTTTAGTCAAAACCTATTACTAGTATGTCAAATCTGTGAAGACGTGAAATCTAGCCGAAAATGTCCGTTTGCATTTGGAACACAGACACGTCATATCTGTTAATGATGTCATGGTGACGACCACAGAATATCTGAAGGGATAAAAGTAACAAACGCTGAACAAATCCCTGACTAAGCTGCTTTTAGGATAGTGTTTTTGCTCTATTAAAAAAATCTCTGTATAAACTATATGCTCGGAGAGGTAGGTATATTGAACTCAGAAAGGGAAAGTTCACAATTGGGAAGTTAAAGTCATCACCTGTGTCATAAAGCTCAGATTTCAAACGTCCATCTTCGTCAATGTATATCAAAAGATCTAAGTACGAAACTGAAGTAGGTGTATCAGTAGTCTCTTTAATTTCAAGCTTATTGGGATAGTTCTGGTGTAAATATTCCTTGAATTTTTGAAAGTACATCGTTTATGTAGCGAAAGCTGAAATAAAAGGACTGAGCTAAATGCTTCTGTTTTTTCTACGTTAGCCCTTGTAAAAATTTGGCCTCAAACGAGAAATGGTAATTCCGATTGTCTGTTGAAAAACAACAGTACAAATATATTGTATATATTTTTTTTTATTTTGTGTGTGTGTGTTATTTATTTGTACCCCTATTCCTCTTCTAGACCTAGGCAGGGAGAACCAATTAAGCTTTTGTGACAATTATTAAGTAATCAAAATTTGTTTTAGTAGTAAGCACCCAGTTTCTATCCTTACGGAGTTTATGCGAACATATCCAGGTCATTTCAGAGAGATATTACAACAAATTATTTGCATTGTATGTGGGTTTGCTTCTCTGTTTTGCACTTTTCAGTTAACCTAGTGAAATGTTTTTGCAAATCAAAAAGAATATTGGAAATGCACCTTATAATTATAATGATTTGTTTGATGATTAATTATAAAGTTTTGCTGTATTTCTACTGTATCATGATGTATCCTGTAATATATATACATGACTACTGACATATGGAAGTGTGGAATATCATTGAATATCATGCTTTCAAATTAACGAATGGATAAGGAATAATTATTTCCTTATTAAACTGCTATACAGTATTTATTACAGACACTGGTTATTTTCAGCGCATAGTTCAAATGATATGCGAGGATATTATTATGTAACGATTCAGTTAAAGAGCATTTCGAGGAATTATGCGTGTCCCTCGAAAAAAATCTAGATAATATGCAATTGTTTTTGGATATCACAAAAATGAATAAACGCACTTTAAAAATTTGAACAATTTAATGAATATTTTGCCGTCAACTTGAAATGAAGATTAAACATATGAGCCTTCCAATTGATTTCTTGGTTACTAAATTATTATTTATTATTTAAGAATTTGTAGTTTTATTGGAGTGTAGTAAAAGCGTGGACCGTAGCACATTTTGAATGAAGTCCGCACGCTCTTCATATGAAAAATGTGCTATGGTCCACGCTTATACAACAATAAAACTACGAAATACGAAATATTGCCTCCAATACTTATAACTACATTCCGTTAGTGGATTACAAGTGTTCACGCAAGATCACTTCTTGAAAATCGTGGGTAATGCACAATTTCTTTGTCTAGATTACTCCACCGTCTTTGTTTACTTTTGTCGCGTGTTATTGCTGCGGTCAAGGAAGTGGCAAAACTTTTATTGTAATGAAGTTAAGATTAACATCCCAAGGTCACACAATGTGTTAGATTCATCGATGTAAAATGTCTACATTGTAGATATATCAGACGTGAACACCTGACTAATGTATGCAATGTTGTCTTTGCACGACGGCGGGTCAGTGAAAGGTTGGGAGGGTGGGTGTAAATCTTAATGTCGGTAAATTGAAAGTTTTGCCACTTCCTTGATCGCAGCAATAATGACTGATTAAACACAGTGACGGAAATTACGGGCATCAAACCGTTTATCGAGAAAAATGCACGTGAAGGACTAGGAAGAGGGGCATGATACAAAAACACATACAAACAAGCAAAGTAAAACAGAATACAATTCAACATGACAATATATAATTGCTCATGTGTAAAAATCAACAAATTGTAATGACTAGTGCACTCAAATGCAATCATGGCGAGGTTTCTGCAAATTGATAAATATGCATTTGTTAATATTACGATGATAATTATTAACATGTCTAATATTTTTCCTGACTTCCTTATTGACTTATAAAAATATTTTCGATTATATACATTAAGTAAACGTAATGTAGGCTACTAGCCTAGGTTGCAATCCTCGTGCCTAATGCAGGCGAGAAAGCAATAAGAGGTAACTCGTCCACAAAAGGCACCAAGGGACAGTGCTTAATGGCTCACCCAGACTTTGCCTGAATTATGAATAGATTAATAAGTTAATAATTACTAAAGAGGGCTTCAAGAAAGGGTGGCCATCCTTGTGTCAAGTGAAGACATGTTAGCAGTATGGGTAACATAACTGCAAATGGCACCAAGGGACGATGCTTAATGACACACCCATCTTTGCCCTTAAACGGGAGACAGAAATTTTTTTTTCTAACAAATCAGATTAGATCTTGCTTTCTTTGATTAGCTCACATATTTTTATTGAAACGTCAACATTCTCTGTGTTAAGTATCCAAATTAGCTTTTCATTGTTATTTAAATGAAGAAAGTTTGGACATACAGTGAGAACTGTGTTAATTATATGATTTGTTGTGTCTTCGTGGAATTTACATGAAAACAAAAGATGCATTTCGTCATCCATCTCGCCAGAGTTGCACCTGAGGCATGTCCTATTTTGTCGGGGAGTACCCTGATATCGACCTTGCTCAATTGCGAGCGTTTGTGCAGAGATTCTCAATCTAGTGAAATTTTTCCTGTGCTCAGGGGAGCGAAGTAACATTAAATATGGTTATATACCAAAACTACACTTGAATTTGATATAAGTGCATAGTTTGCCCTCTGAACTCTTCCTGAGTTCACCTAACCAATTTCCTAAATTACAAAAAACAGGATAACAGCAAACACCTACAATGGCCAAGAACTACAATCACATGCCACAATTCACACGCAAACTGCACCAGAAAAACAATAATAAAACAAGAGACA
>MJUU01022450.1:36298-53634 GCA_002080025.1 Modiolus philippinarum | reverse complement strand
AAGAGTCTTCGACATCGGCAGTATCAGTGAGAGGCCAGTATATATGTAAAGTCTTCATGTCACTGGAATCCAAAGCCAATTTAACGGATTTGTTCAGAATATCTCGTCGATATCCACTATTACGTAAAGAATGTAAGTTACGTCCCAGTTTTTCTGGATTATTTATCAGTTTTTGACATTTTTTAACAACATTTCCATAAAATCGAGAATGAGAAATGCCATTTGTAATTAGCTGTTTGCGAGTCACATCATATCTAGATATCAAATGTTCATACATTCAAGTATTTTTTATACATGTTTTTGAACTTGTAAGGTCCAGGCTTTTTTAAGTCAATGATACCAGAGATGTGCCTCAAAACAAATGCAATTGAGCCATACCAGTGGCGGTCAAGTATTACATCGGATTCCTGATGGATCAGGCAACAGTTCGTGAAGGACTAAATCAGTGATTTTTAGTATTTTTTTTTTAATTTAATAGACAATTATTTAAAAGCAAAATTGAAATCTAAAAAACTAAAACTGTCTGTCAAAATGGTAGTCATCAATGGCTATTTTGGTTTAAAAAAATTACGAATATACCATGCAGTATTCTGAAAAACGAAAAAGACAGCACCTTACCCTATGCAATTTTAATCATTTGGTCACATTTTAATACGATGGTTATCTTTTTCTCATTATTTGTTATGATATCCCTACAGATATGAACACATTTTGTCAGAAGAAGCTTTAGGATGATGTCATATCTCTATTTTATAGTTTTGCTTTGATCGTTTGGACCAAAAAACTCTTTTCTTGTACGTGAAGGATCAAGCAACGTAATTTTTGGTTCGTGAAGTATCGACTTGACTGAGCCAATGACAATTTGATATTTGATTTGCTGATGCAATCCTGAAGTTCTCCGATGATTTAAAAAAAATAAGATATGATAGTATAGGTTGCCCAATATGTTGTGCAAATAAAAAAATCATCTCATGTGTTAATTCCGCTGTAAATGATACCAGACGAGAAGGAAAATATCCGACAAAGTGCGATTAATATACTTGTTATATTTACAAACATGTTATATTTACAAAAATGTTCAGCATA
Organism: Modiolus philippinarum; assembly: GCA_002080025.1. Taxonomy (NCBI): domain Eukaryota; kingdom Metazoa; phylum Mollusca; class Bivalvia; order Mytilida; family Modiolidae; genus Modiolus; species Modiolus philippinarum. The sequence continues at coordinate 52,548 of MJUU01022450.1, read as the reverse complement.
AAATCACCACAATTACGCGCGAGAGCTAGCACAAATTATTAGACACAGTTATTTCAACCGCCAATGATTAATTAAGGCTTCAAAAAATTCCGTCTAATACGATCATTAAAAATTTAATAGATATCAGTCCCTCGTAAAAAAACTGACCTTTCAATGGCAATCGCTGTTGAGTTGCCCCGGACACTACCGCAATATAAGGGGAGGTTTGGCTAGCCACAAAACCGGTTTAACCAACCATGCCTTTACCAAAAACCTATTACGATCCCTATCTATCATTTGAAACGGTTTCCTGACGGCATGTAAGCAAAATGTAGGAAAAATAAGCATTTGAAGTTTTTTTAATTACTTTCCTTCTACATGTTTTAAATTATCATACTTAATAAAATTAAAACATTGATCTGTAAAATAACACAAATTGAAAGGTTTGTCAATAATTTATATCTTTAAAGGGAGTCCATCTGATTAGTTCTTTTGTTCATACGTCCGTCAAACTGCAGGTTCGGCTTTGTGTTTTCGTGCATTCGTGAATTACTGTGTTGTTCGATCATTCGTTGAATATTTTCGATAATCAGAATCTAGGATTAGTTATTGTTTTTATTTTATAGACCACTTCTCGTATATTTAATGGTTTAATTTAAGATTTTTTTTCGTGAACTACGTTTTCCATGTTAATCCGCTGAGACGTTTACTTAGCAACAACGTTGACAACTTCTATTGTGACGTCACTTCCTAGAGTGAAATTATGGAAAATAATTTCACAGTTAATTATCACTTTTATTTCACTGAGAATTTTCAATCATATAATAAGCAATATTATTACATTTTAAAACCGAAGTTCTTGATCAAGATAAATCATTATTTTGATATTTTCTTCAGTTTCGAAAAATAAGCTATATAATACTGCTTTATTGTAGCATATAATGCTCTCTAAAATATTAAGTTATCTTTATTAGCATATTTTGCTTAAAATTTAGTTTGACTTTATTTATGTTGAACCAGACAGTGTTTGTTTTAATATAAGGCTTTCAATGCACTTCATATCTTACCTCATTAAATATTTCATGAGTTATATGTGGATGCCTTATTTGCATTTGATGAGGTTAATAGTCTAACATGTTTATTCCCGGCACCTGAATCGGTTTTCAAGGACTCCAGCTATAGAGCTAACGGGCGCGTCCCCAGTTGGTGGATAATGCTATGTCTTTGTGGATAAATCAAGTCATAATACGGGAAGCCTGACCGTGAACCATTTTAGCCAAACTGAACGGAGACACGCCACGCTCCACGCAGTATAAAGACCTCTTCTATATTTTATCTAAAGAGAGCAGGGTCACTTTGGCTAAATTTCTTGTCCCTATCCATTTCATCCCTTTTCCAGTGGCAAATCAAAACTCGTTGCCCCGGTTTTTCTTTCAACCTTTGTTCTTTCTTCTTTTACTAATATTCTTAATTGAATAATTGAGTTCGTCCTGATATAACTGAAATATTGCTCACTGGACATTAGACTCTAACTAATAAATCAATAAATTTAGAAACAATTTTGATGAAAGGTTTAGTCCTTCACGAGCTCCATTGTCCGTTGTCCGATCCTTCACGGGCAGAAAATATCAGTTTTTATGTTTTCAATGTTGATATATTGTATGTAGAACTTTATTTTTTTTTTTTTATTTTTTTTTTTTTTGCATAAATGAGTTCATTGGTTATTGCAATATCAAAATTTATTAAAAAAAATTGCAAAATTAAGTCTTTTTGTAAATAAAATTAACGAAATAACACCTTTTGTTACCATATCTTCGCGTAGAAAATGTGGGTGAGGAGTCTGCCTTTAACGTTTATGAGAAAACTACGCATTTTCCAACCATGAATTTAGCATGGATTGATAGGTATTGTTGAACCATTTTGACAAACATATTTAAATTTTAGAAATTTATCCACATAAATAGAATATAGTGTAATAATCATTGACCTTAAATGTTTTCCTCGATAGAAAGTTCTCCACGAACCGTTGCCTGATCCATCACGCATCCCATGCAATACTTGACTGCCTTTAGATTACCTAGTCCTTCACGTGCATTTTTCTCAATAAACGAAATGATGCCCGTGGAAATGAATGGAAGCACTCGTATCCTATCAAATACGAATATTTCCATACGATTCAGAATTAATGTAATTATTAGGGCTTAAATTTAAGATTGGTTGATTATCAGATGTATTTTTCGAGGATTATTTGATTATCTGGCTTATTTGATTATCACACCCTTTATCAAACCTTAAAAAAATCAGATTATTTGATTTCCCGCTATCCCGATGAGGGCCCTAGATATCGGTCACGCAAATAAGAATTCCGGTATTTAATGCAGGAAAAATCAAACGGACTGACATGAAAAAATTACATTGCGTTTTATAGAAATTTACTGTTTTTATCAAAATTCAAACCCCTTAAGATACGAGTCTTCATTTCGTGTATGACATTCCGTAAATGCTCTTGGTACAAGAAATTGGCCTCATTTTTCAATATTTTTTGGTAATAAGCATTTCTTTTTTTTTTTATTTTTTTTTTTATTTTATTTTTTTTTTTTTCTTTCCATATTATTTGATTATTGTGCTGATGATTAGAGGTTACTCCTTGAAATACTTTTACAGCATAACAACATTTACTGTTTATATTATGCAACTGAGTATTTATGTATCTTGCATTTATTTGTTAGAATTTCGTGACAAGCGGAATTTAAAGATACTTTTAGCTTTCTCAACAAATTGTAGAGACCATCTGGTTTACCTGACAAAAATAAAATTCAACAATTACAAAATCAATCATTGGATTGAGAAATTATATAGTAATTTTGGTCTTTCGATAAAGGACGTTGTGACGGATGAAATGACAGTATTTGATACATAATCTTCAAAACCAGCAGCATTATACAGAAAGTAAGATTTCTCAGAATTGTTTTCATTTAATAATGAACCAGCTAATGTATCTGATGTTGACATTTTAGTTGCTATCAAACGGCATGTATCCGACTGTATTTGTGGGTGTGATTGTTATGACTAAAGATTGTGTCTTCATTATATCTGTCATATTTTGCTTAGATATATTCATAACTATTTGATTGTGAAGTTATAACTCTCAAAAAGGACTTATTGGGAGAGTTATTCATGCTTCATGGTGTAAATGTTGGTAATCATGTTATTTTAGTAAGTTATAATGGATATTTTTTTAAAGTACAGATAATCTTAACAACTGTGAAATAAGTTTATTCAGTCTATTGAAACCCCCTGCTTAATACGGACACATGAACACTTGAAAAGGAACAAGCATGTTACAATTAAATCAACAGGTCGGATTAGATCGCATTTTCTTACCGTGTTTTTGGAAGATAATTATTATTTGAATGGTTTAATTTTAATTATTCGGAAAACTTTTTTTCTTTGCTAGTGTTAGTGTACACTATTCTCTTTGTTGGTATTTGGGAACACTTAGCTCTTTGCTAGTGTTGGCGTACACTTGTCTTTTTGCTGGTGTTGGAGTACGGTTATTACTTTACTAGTGTTTGCGGTACACTTGTCTCTGCGTTAGTATTTGGGTACACTTGTCTCTTTGGTATTGTTGGAGTACCCTTAGCCGTGACTTTGCTTATGTTTGGGCACACTTGTTTGTTTGCTATTGTTGGAGTACATTTGTCTCTTTGCTAGTTTTGTAGTACTCTTATCTCTCTGTTAATGTCGTGGGAACACTCTTCTCATTGCTTGTGTTTGGATTCAGTTGTCTCTTTGCCAGTTTTGGAGTACACTTATCTCTCTATTAATGTGGCTGGAGCACTTGTCTCGTTGGCGGTGTTGGGATTCAGTAGTCTCTTTCACAGTATAGGAGTATCCTTTTCTTTTAGTTCACGTTGGAGTATTTGGTGATATTGCTATTTCTACAGCTATGTACTGATCTCACACTTTGTTATAACTTCTATTTATTCTGTAATTATTGTGTATTCCGTGTACAACCTGTTAATTACTTCGTACCATCATAACGTTTATTTGACGAAGAAGAATTTGATTTCATGTTTGCGATTAAAATACTTTAGATGTTAATTATAACTCTGGTCTACTAGTGACATGTCTATGTTACGTAACAATGAATGTGACGATTCATTTTATTTCCTGTTATTTCTTTCAAGAACATGAATCGACGTTGTCATTTCCTGCATTTAAATAATTGAGTACTATCAATTTCCTGTTTAGAGTAAATTATGGTCAGATTTTGAATCAAATTTGTCAGAAGTTGAAAACATTGTTGACGTGTAAGAAGATGGATTTTAACCTCATCTGTTGAAGAAACAATAGATGCTACTTCCAATAAACCATTATTACTGCAATAAAATACTAGAGGTTGTCGAAAACGAAAGCATTCCCCGCATTCCCTGTTTTACAAAGCAAACAGTTGTTTTATCCCCTGGGCATAATTTTTCTCAATATTTTTCAAATCAAACTATTGATAGTCGTTATTTTTACAAAAAAATTAAGGATGTATGGTTTATGGGCATAGTTCAAAAAATAAGTGGTCTTTCAGCCTTTCAGGAAATTTAGCAAGACTGGAATCAAATATTTTTTAAATCAATTTGATTAAAATGCTTGACCTAAACCAAACAAACTATTTAAGTATGGTTGCTAGGTAGAATTCAAAAAAAAAATAAGTTGCCTTTGAGACTTTCAGGAAATAACCAAAACGGGAATAAAATATTTTTGAAATCCAACTGGTGAAACTGTTTGTCTTAAATTAAAGAATTTATGTAGGTATGGTTGCTAGGTAGAATTCCAAAAAATAAGTGGTCTTTGAGACTTGCAGGAAATTTACCATAATTGGAATCAAATATTCTTGAAATCCAATTGACGAAAGTGTTTGTCCTAAGTTAAAGAAGCTATTTAAGTGCATTTATGGTTGCTAGGAAGAATTCCAAAAAATTAGTGGTCTTTAAGACTTTCGGGAAATTTACCAAAATCGAAATCAAATATTTTTGAAATCCATCTAGTTAAAATGTTTGTCCTAAACCAAATAAATTATTTTAGTATGGTTGCAAGGTAGAATTCCGAAAAATAAGTGGTCTTTGGGACTTTCAAGAAATTCAAACTTGGAATCTCATTTTAGAATTCTAATTATTCAACTTGAAATCTAATTTTCTATCAATCAATTGCTAAAATACATAAAATGCATAATTATATGCTCAAATTAAAAAAAATATGAGTCTTTGATATTTTTAGGACATTTACCAAAGTTGGAACCGGAATCATAATTCCGGAAGCTTATTGCAAATCTACAGACTATATGCAACAATTCTGCATAAAGATTTTATCCCTAAATCCAAAAATGTAGGAGGAGTTTGTGTCATCTGCCACATGTGTCAAAATCCACATCTTACGGCCTTTGTCAAAATCAACATCTTGTGGCCTCTTGTTTGAACCAAGATAAAGATTTTAAAAAACCCGAAAGCTTATTGGGCATCTACAGACTATATGCAACAATTCTACAACAAAATTAAACCCCTAAATCCAAAAATGTAGGAGGAACTTGGGTCACAAGAAAAGTGTGTCGGACGGACGGACAGACAGACGAAGGGTATAACAATATCCCAGAACTTTCTGCGAAAGAGCGGGGATAAAAAACTGTCTAGAACAGTGATTGCAAGTTTTACAAGAGTCACATCCACCGTTTCGTCAATTAGGACTTATTCGTTCGTACGTTGAAGACAGCGCATTTTAGTTAAGGTATTTTAAACACTTATAGTTTTGTAGGCTAATATTTAAATCATATCAATTGACGTTAAACAACTATCAATAAATCACTTACTTTTTAGCTGTAGTGTCAACAGCTTGTCTTTGTACTGGACTTGAAGCGTGCTTTAACTTTTTCATGTTGAAAAGCTATTTCAAGCAGAATTATATAAACCCATTTCTCAATTAAAACGAGGAAGGAATGTAACTTTTTGTTAATCTCTGTTGCACGTTAGATAAAAAATCATTCCTAAATTTGTATGAAAACATGTAGACTGTCCCAGGTGATCATTAAATTGTAATTGTTCATAAAAGACTATATGTCTCGAAGTTGATCGTCAAAAAGGCCGCATTCACATTACTGTTAGTCCCCAAGGGTTTTTACCAATCTAGTAATCAGTTCCTTGGTGCTGACTGGAAAACCGTGATAAAAGGTTGTCTGCAGCTTCAATTGATGTAAAAGTGAATGCATGAGGAATTTGAATTAGATAAGTAAAATAAGTGAGAACTGAATCGTCAGTCTTAAATGAACAATCCAAGGACAATGGCAACGTCGGAAAACAAAGAAACAAAGACATAACATGAGCACAGCACAGAAAAGAAAATGAAGACACACATAATACAAAAATGAACAACACGGACCCAATAAAAAACCATGGGTGAGTTCAGGTGCACCGGTAGAGTAAGCATCCCCTGCTTCTTATAAGACACCCGCCGTGTTGAACATGTCAACTCCTGTTTTAAAGTCAAATCCGGTAGAAGAAAAACAAACTTTAGTGGCAAAGAGAAAGATCTGTTGTCATCTGGGAAACAGATGTCCCATAGCGGTCCACAAGATCGTGATGTCGATCGTAAAACTTCTGTAGTGATGACCTTAAGTTATGGGCAACATACCCTTGCTTAAGTAGCCTAGTTGTAGATTTTAAGTTTAAGCCTGCTGGTGTTACAATATTAGCCAATATTAGTAGGTAGGGAAAATAAAATGAGCTTCCATATCTGAAAATATGTTTTAATTGATTGCAGCAGAATGTAGAACTTATATGGGATAATGGTTTATTTGTGTGAGACAAGAATTTCATAATTGTTCTCAGATGATTCTCTTCTTTGAATAAAACCGAAATGCATTGCTTCCTCTTTGAAAACCGGGATAGAACTTAAGAGTTCTATTCAGTCAAATTTTAGCTAGAGGTCAGATAGTACATGTATGTGTGCTAGAGGCTTAGTACACTGAGGGCTCATGAAAAAGCCATGCTCAAAACTAGGATTTGAAATGTGTTGAAGGCTGTGTTCGCATAACTGGTATAATTCATAAGCCGATTCTATTTTAAGCCTTGCAATATCTAAAATTTTTGTAGATTTTGTTGAAAACTAAAGAGTATCTCCCTCATGCAAAGCTCTGTCCTTAACTAATTTCGGCTTTACATTTAGATCATATTGGTTTTTTGTTCTCTGTCAGTTTTTGAACATCTTTGAATTTATTGTCTTCCATTTTTTACGATTTTATCTGCACTAAAGAGACATAAGTTGTCAAAATGCGCATATGTAGAAACTTTGGTACATGTATTAAATTATTTGTTACCACTGGGTCGATGCCACTGCTGGTGGACTGTTATTCCCCCAAGGGTATTCACTAGCCCAGTAGTCAGTACTTCGGTGCTGGCCCGAAAGCCGATTCTATATGAAACCTTGCAACATCTAAATTATTGTAAATTTTGTTGAAAACTAAGGAGTATCTCCCTCATGCAAAGCTCTGTCCTTAGCTGATTTTGGCTTTACATGTAGATCATACTTGTTATTTGTTCTCTATCAGTTTTTAAACATCTTTGAGTTTATGGTCTTCCAAACGTTTAGATTTTATCTGCACTGTAGAGACATAAGTTGTCGAAATGCGCATATGCAGAAAATAATTTCACAGAAACTTCGGTATTTAGTTATTCATATTAAAAGCTATATTTGGTAGACATAATCTTGTGTCCATATTATATTATAAAATCATTAACTATATATAGTGCAAGTTAAATTGGAGCATATTAAATTAATAAAGCCTTATCGCAACCCATCCCTTCATGGCTTGGGTTTCTCGACCAAAACCGACAACACTTATTAAGGTGCCTTATATTTATAACATTCTGATTTTCTAATAATAATTTTTGAAGCAGGAATGTTGCCAATATATGCAGTTTAATGTGTACATGAACCTCCGAAATACAACATATCATGTAGTTCCTTTACTTAACCTGGTAAATTGTCATTTTAGGGTATTTTTATGCCAAAACAAAAGCCAAATCAATATTTTATCATCTGATTTGGGTGACCACATTTTGAATTTCTCAAAATTATCAGTAAATTTATTTTATAACTAGTGTGTCTTTTCATTTTTCTATAACATATTTAAGCACAGGAAAATACGTACTTTGGTGGATTTTCAGTAATTCTAATACTATCATTATACTGGTACCTATTGATATCGGGATTTAGCTAACTCGCAGACTGAATATTCATCTTAAGTTCAAAAATTAATAAAAACGGGGGATTCTCTCTCTTCTTGACCTTTTTGAATCAATTTTTACATTTACAATGATATTTGTATGAGAACAACCAAAGAAAAGACCATTTCAGGTACAAAAATCTATCTCAGAAGTACCTTAAACTGGGGGAATCGTGGCATTTTGTAGCCTAATTTCATAATATCTAAGGTCGTTTTGTACATGTACATCTTTAGTTTGATAGAAAATACTTTGAGAGCTTAGCATTATTGTTGGATTAGGATTTTTTGTTCATTAAAGGGATATTTTTAGTTTTTGTCCCTGTTAAACATTTATAAGTAAATTGTACTTAATCAAAGCACTGTAATTTCAAATATAATAAACTCGCCAAAGGCTCGTTTATTATATTTTGAAATTACATAACTCTAGTTGTTATCCATCGTTATGCAATTCTTTCTCGTTATGAAAACTATAATTGTACTTAATCAAAGCACTGAAATCACTTATTCTGTGACTTCTTGTATAGGGATGTAAACAAGGAACTTGAATGTTTTTGAAAAGGATGTTATTTTCAGCATGTGATTTGGAAGTTAACAAATAACATGGTAGTGCAGCAATTACAATGAAGTTTGTTCTGATATGACATAAAGGTTTTCTGATATACAATAGACCCTATTTATTCGAAGTAGTTTTCGGTCTAACTTTTACCTTGGTTATTCACCCTCAGCCATGTAACTACAGTGTGATCTACCGTTTATTATCCGTTGGTTCATTATGAATACTTTAATTAATATAAATGATACACCATGCTTTTCGTATTAAATAGGACCATATCACGGGGAAAAATCCTTCTTTTATATTTCCTGGATTGCAATTTAACAGAGGTAAAATTTTCTGGCGATGGCTTAATAAACAAACGTTTAAAACGATATAAACGCATAATAAATGCGAGTCGGATATGTTTCCACTAAAGCATGTAAAGGGATTATCTTAAATAAGTTACTACATTGTTCATCAGAAGAAGCCGGATACTCAAACATGTTAGATGTTTATGGTGATGTAAAATTAAAAATATGTATATTTATATCATATTTAGTTAAATTTGTTTCCAAATTCCGTTTTTTTTTAATGTGAAAACATAAGCGAATGAAACATAACATACAGTTTGAATTAAAAGTGTAAATAGATAATTTAAATCATATCATAGTTTTACAGCTGGTTGCCAATTGTCATGGTTAAGTATAAGCTTTCACAAAACATAAAATTATTGAAGAAAATGACCAACATTTTTTTTTCAATTTTTCTTTCACTTGTTGAGAAAAGAACTCGTTGTTGAGTTGTCACCGTGGCGTACCGTAATAAGCGGAAGGCTTTTCATGCTAGGCGAAGTTGCTGTAAGGAGTCTTAGAGACTTTGGAATATATACTGAAGAAAGTCATTTGTTGACTGAAAATTTTGTCACATTATTTTTAACAACTTTTATATATTTTATCGATATCAGTGCACAATCTTCTAGACTTATATAATTATTTTGTTTGTGCTGCATTGTCCTGTATCGACGATCCGATATCCATTAAGTTTTCAAGTTGGTAGTTTTCTCAGACTCTTTATAATATTTTTGAATTACCTGCATTGTGTTTTACACGATCCTAGTAGACTTAATTATAACATCATACCCAGAATGTCATATGATGAATATTTTAAACAACTAAGAATAATTAAGCAAAAACAAGTGAAAACCAATCATCACCTATCTAATTACATAACATATCTTGAAAACGAAGCAATCCCTAAAGGACTATACATCAAAGTTTTGCCTCAAATACCAGGCAGTGTATCATACTCTTTTCAGTGCAGATGGAATAACACTCTTTTCCACAGTTCCAAACGTCTGTTGATCGTGTTAAAAAACCACTATCAAGAACATCTATGAAATTAACTGAACAGTTTAACTCTATTTTAAATTCAAAAACGATCTTACAGTTCAACAATATGAAAACATTTTGAAACGTTTGAATGACATTACTAATATTCAAAGTTCGGAACTTCATCAACGACAACGTAAAAAACTTTACCGAGATGGCGTTACACACCAACTGATACCCCCATCTCCGAAAATACGAAACAAAAGACGAAATCGACATTTCAAACGTAAACCCCAAGAAATAAAAAACATCACTCACACCGTTGTCTATCTTTCCAGCCATCAACTCACAGAAGATGAAACATCTCTTTTGTCAATGGGCCTTAGTTTCTGCCCCGCACCTGGGAAAATCAATGAGACGAAACTGTCCGAGGAATTGGATAACTTTGTAAGAAGTCTAAGAATAAAAGAATATTTTGGATCAAAGAAGAGGGAGACAGAGGATGAAATCAGTTCCGATAGTGACTCAGATGACGATTGTCAAGAAAAATTTGTTAAAAAAGCAAATGGATCCCAAAACCCAGTAAAAATGCCATTCTGGAATCTTTCATAGACAACGTAAAAGATGACATATTGCACACTGTCAAATTACACACTGACAGTTTTGACAATCTCAAGCTAGGGGAACGTACTGCTCTTCGTAATTTGAGATCTAACGAGGAAATTGTCATAAAGCCGGCAGACAAAGGTGGTGCTGTTGTTGTAATGGACAAATGCTCATATCTTCAAGAAGCCGACCGCCAGCTGAGCGATGACCGTTTTTATGTAAAATTAAGCAATGACCCCACTAAACAGTGATGAAATAACATATGAACTTAACAACATGTTCGAGAAGGGGCACATCGATGAAAAACACTACAATACTTAATTCCAGAGAATCCAAAACCTGGCAGATTTTATTTACTTCCAAAGATTCACAAACCTAAAAACCCAGGAAGACCCATCGTCTCTGCTAATGGTAATCCCACTGAAAAAATATCTGAATATGTAGATTTCCATCTCCGTCAACATGTTGAGAATCTCCCATCATTCATCAAAGATACCACTGACTATTAACAAAAAATGGCGGATTTGAATCCTTTACCACCTAACATCACACTGGTCACAATGGATGTCACCTCCCCCCTCTATACTAACATCCCTCACTCTGATGGGATCGAAGCTTGCAAAGAAGTTTGGGAATCTCGCCCGGTCAAAATTCCACCCACAGAATGTCTTGTTACCATGCTTACAATGGTTCGTAAAAAGAACAATTTTACTTTCAATGGCGAACACTATTTACAAATAAATGGACACCAAAATGGCTCCATCCTATGCCAATATGTTTATGGGCAAATTCGAAAACCAACTTCTCGAAATGTCTATCGAAAAACCGCTTTCTTGGTATAGATTTATAGATGATGTGGACATGAAATGGACTGAGAGTGATGAAAAATTACAAAACTTTATCTCACATGCCAACAACTTGCATCCATCTATCAAGTTTACTTCAGAAATATCGAAGACTACCATCTCCTTCCTTGATACTACCAGCTCTTTATCGGAAGGTGAACTGTCCACAGATTTATATTGCGAACCCACGGATACAAACCAATACCTTTTGCCCAGCAGCTGTCATCCTGCACATTAGAAATATAATTGGACAAATTCGAAAAATGGTGGTCAATTTTGATTTCATCTTGTGTCATGGATATTAAACGTTTAAAATAATGGTTGTAATTCATATTCATAGGTTGTACGGATTATATCCGAAAACATAATACCAGCTAACTAAGAAAACAATAGTAATAAACACGCCTGAAAAGATAGCCAACGCACAAACCTATAGGATGTCGGATCGAAAACAAAATTAACGATACTGTGCAAACAAAATAATAATATGTATCTTCAATAGAATGCTCTCTATTTATTAAGTATGCTTAATTTCTTTTTAACTTAAGAATGACAAAAATTTTATTTCTTCCTTCTTGGATTCTTATCTTTGTAATAATATGAAATGATCTAAAACGAGGTTGACACGAAGTATGAATATTCATTTCATCTTTGCTTAAAAGTTCCATAGTGCATGCAGTTTAAAAATCTTTTCTATATAAAAAAAAAAACAGCTGGCTTACTGGGATCGTATGCAAGGCTAAATTTCTTATCCTACCCATTTTCTTCCTTGGCCAGTGGCAATCAATACTGATTAGCCAGTTTGTCTTTTCCACCCGAATTTCTTTCTTCTCATCAAACATTTCAATCGATAAGTTTTTTTTTTATTTGTTTTGAAATAGTCAGGATTTTACAACAATCCAATAATCACCACCTGACCAGGGTTCAATCGATAAGTTTGTTCTCGTCAAGATATAGCTGAAATCCTAATCACTTGACATAAAAGTTAAACTTATCAACCAATCAATGTTCAGCTACTTTGATAAATTTTCAAAGTGTTTGTAACATTTAAAATTTGTGAGAATAGAAATTGGGAAGATTCATGTGCAAATCCATATACCGTATAGCGGGTTATTTTGACGAGTATAAAATTTGGTGATTTTAAAGAGCAAATGTCTATGAAAAAATTTGGCCGTTTTTATTTTCGCAATTACGTAAAATACACAATAAAATATAACCCTGGTTACTGAAAAGAAGTGAGTTTCGGTTTATAATAAGTGTTGATCAACATGAAATATTAGAGAAAAGAATCCTTTGATTTTAAATATTTTTCACTGCTATTAATCAATAATTTAGTAAATTACATGCAATTTACATTAGTACCTGCATTTTCAGAAATTTTAAATATTTGTCACCTACACAGCTTGGCCTGAATACAAACTTCAAACATGCACAATATGTAGAGATATCCAAGTCGCTTTGATAAATATTAATTAATTTCCAAAGGTTATAATTTTTTTTAAATGTTATAAAATTCATATACTAGTTGAACTATAAACTGTAGGAAAAAAAATTGGCGGAATTATTTTGGCGATTTAAGCTGGTCCTCTAAAATACGCTAAAATAAGCAACTCGCGAAAATAACCCGCTATGCGGTATATTATTGGTACGAAGATAGTTGAAAGAATTCTTAAATCAGCAACAACATATTATTACATCAGAACTATGACAATTATTACTTAAAAGTGATGTGTACTTGTTCATCCATTTCATTTGTTTTTATACCCCGGCACAAGAAGTGTTGAAGTATTATGTGATACCCTCAGTCGTGTGTCCGTCCGTCCGTCCCCCGAAGGTTTCCGACTGATTACTGGTAAATGAAATAACATACTGTCTTCAAATTTGATATGTAAGTTGTTTACCACAAAACTCAGAGGGTCTGGAGTTATACACCTTGCAACTTTGAAATTTTGCGAATTTGAGGGTCTCCGACTGATAACTTTTGAAACTGGAATTTTGCGAATTTGAAGGTTTCCAACTGATAACTTGTGAATGAAATAACATACTGTCTTCAAACTTGATACGTAAGTTTTTTAGCACAAAACTCGGACCCAATTCGATTTTGGGTTCAGATATCCAAGGGGTTCTAGAGTTATGTCCCTTTAAACTTTTAGTTTTTGCAAATTTAAGGGTTTCCCACTAATGACTTGTTAATCAAATAACGTACTTCAGACTTGGTATGTAAGTTATTTACCATAATACACAGATCAAGTTGAATTATAGGTTCAGAGGTACACAGAATTCTGGAGTTATGCCCCATTTGGACCATGAAATTTTATGAAACGTGGCAGGGTATCATGTAATGCACCATTATTATTTTAATTTACTGTATTCTAAAACTTTGATTGTTTATCTACACTACATGGAAATGTCGTTGTAGAAAATTTGCTATTGTCAGATCCCACAATAACTTAAATTTTGCTCTTGTAACTTTTACTTGATATATTTACGGATCGCTGTAGTCCAATATTAAAATACCAAAGTTTCTGAATATGGCCATTTCTGCAACTCTTGTCTATCCGTTTCAGATAAAAAAAATTGGAAGACCAGAAACGAAAAATCTGATACAATACAAACAACCAATAGAATTCTAAACGGAATGGAGAAATCGGTAAAAGACAGAGCTATGCAAGAAGAGCAGATACTACTTAGTTATAAGCAAACTCTGTAAAATTTATATAGTCAAGATTAAACAAAATCTTGGAAGACTATTACCCAAAATTTTAAAATCTAATAGAGAACAAATAACCAAAAAAGATCTAAATAAAAGCCAAAAACATTAGGACAGAGCTACGCAACAGGGAGATAGATACTCGATAGTGTTGAGCAATTTTGATCAAAATTTATAATTGGAAGATTTATTCGAAAATGAAGTCCCTTTTTATGACTCCTATATGACAACCTACATAATTCACTAAATAATTTGACGAGATAAATCAGTGATCATCAGTTACAACGTAACAATTCACATGACATTCCGGTATTTCAAGAATTTACAGTAACTTCGGTATTTTGTGATTTATCTACATATCTCTTTTAATTAAGTTATAGGAATGTCTCATAATGTTAACAATGACAGAAATTGCATTTGTCACGTTTAGAATTTTCATGTTTGCAATTATATGAAATGTTGACACGAAGTATGAATATTCATTTCATATTTGATGAAAAAAATCCCTGATTATATCTGGTATTTATAATATTTATACAACATTGTTGTGATCATTGGTATTTTTTTTTTCTGAAATATGCTAGAAAAAAAATGGTTGAATTTCAGTTTACACAATTTTTCATTTATTCATTCTTCTTTGACATTTTGCAAGGTAGTTCTCAGCACGCCGTCTACTGAGGGGGGAGGGGCTGTCCTTTCATTGTGGATTGTGTAATGCAAAGTAAAAAAAACCTGACTGCGAATATTTGAAGATCAATGTGTCATTAGGACTAGTTCCATGCAGTATCCTTTCTATATATCTCGCAAAAAAACAGCGTGCTAACTGGGATCGTATGGAATTCTAATTCCCAATTCCCTGTCCCTACCCATTTCTTACCTTCCAGAGGCATTTGTTGTTTTTTTTTTCCAACTCCCTCATATGTTTAGGTTTGATTATCTGCATAATATAGATATTGTTGTTGAAACTAGACTATCAATTGATATCAAAATAACCGAAACTTTGCTTTTTTTTTTGCTGCAACTTTGAAAAATAAAGTAGAAAGGATAACAGGAAGCACCCAAAGTGGCTGAAAAACACAGTAACATGCTACGATATATCAAGGAATAAAGTCCATACATTAGCTGTTGTTGGAGAATGAATGCGTAACTCCAAGAAAAAAATGTTTATATGTTTTGTCAGGACGACAAAACATAACCCGACGAATGATAGTATGTCGCTTACTAGATGATCTGTCTACTTTACTCTATTAAAGGAAAACAAGATAACTATAGAATCGTTCTTTCTTGTCATTAAGTTTAAAAGAAAACTTACTTTTCAGATACTTTTAATTATCGAGCAGAAATGATGTGATAACTAACTTGTTAATCTGTACTAAGTTCATGCTATCCGTACGAATCGAAAATAACAAAATTAAAGGCGCCTTCATTTGAATTGCGCTTTTTATTTCAGGCACGTTGACAGGAATGGTCTTATCTTTGAAGTTCTGCAAAATGAAGTGGCGATGCGATATTAAGCTTGCACTGTTTAATATCCACATCATACAGAAAGAGCCCTGCTGTTTTACCCCTAATTAAAATAAATCACTTTTACTTTTTATTAAGGTCTACCCGAGAACCTTCTCGGTAGACCTTATAGTATTTCTTCTGATTATTATTATTTTTTTTTCCGCCAACTTTTAAACTCTTCGGCCGAAAACTGTACGCGACATGTCGAATTGAGCTTTCGCACAAAATACCGGGCAGACATAAACTTTTCGCAGTCGAGGGCCACATTCGGAATTTTGTTCCGTTACGGAGTTCTTCCCCTTTTCACTAAATACCTTGTGATCACTTAAACTCGAAAACCGTAAAAGATAGCTGATGAAGTGTAATGGGGAAAATGTTCGTTAGGTCATGACGGAACTTCATTACATTTGGTCCGAAACCGTGCGGTATACTTTTTGGGGGGTTATTGCCATTTGAAGATTTTCAATTTCCG
>MJUU01022450.1:0-33471 GCA_002080025.1 Modiolus philippinarum | reverse complement strand
TTTTCGGGGTCCGAAATAGAGGTTTTTTTGCTTATATCTCAGAAACAGTAAGAGATAGACAGAAACTTAAAAAGCAAAAATGTTCAGTTTAATATGACCTATAAAATGACATCAAGGAAAAAATTCCAAGTCCTTAGCAACATAATGAAATCCTTAGCAATCATATATTTTTATAGTATATCTTGGAAACTGTGATAGATAGTTGATAACATGTAATAAATCAAATGTGTATTTTATCAAGATCTACATTTAATATATTGGGTCAAAAATTATTGGACCAAGCGTTATGGACTTAGGATACGAAAACTGTTTTCCGGGTCCAAAATTGAGGTTTCTTGCTTATATCTCAAAAACTGTAAGAGATAGAAAAAAACTTTGAATAGCGAAAATGTTCGGCTTTATATTACCTACAATATCACATTAAAATCAAAGTTCAAAGTCCTTAACAACACAATGAAATCCTTAGCAACCATAGATTTTTTTCGTGATAAATGATTTAACCCGTAAACCGAAAGAGATGGCTAATGACATGTTATGGGGAAAATGTTCAGTTTTACAAAATACAACTTTGTTAACGATTTAAATTTTTTTGTTCAATGATTTGATTCGTAAACTGTAAGAGATGGCTGATGACATGTAATTAAGAAAATTTTTCTTGTTTCATCAAGCCAAAACACTTATTACGAGACTTTGCTAAAAATTTTCTTCGGGTAGACCTACATTTGTTCTCTGAACAAATGACTTAAATTTTTTCATAGCTATTTGAAATTTATGGTTTTTGCTCATGGTAAATAGTTAGGATCGGATAAATGCATAATTATTGTCAATTGTCAACACATTAAATGGCCATTCTCTGTAAGCAATTCATTTATTTTAGCATACATGATGATAAAATTCATTGAAAGTTTCACACTACCATGTCAATTTTTATAAATAACTTAGTTGCTGTGTCTACAGTTATATATGCTTAACTGTCATTTCTAGGCATCTTTGACCTTGGAAATTGTAACGACAAACAATATTTCATGTAATATATTTACATTTGTCTAAAAAAGATTTTAGAAGGTATATGAAATACCTCCATATTTATTTTTACCATGGTTACACAAATCGCTTTTAAGAAAACCTTGATTACATATATATCTTTTTGCAGGAGGTTGTAATGACAAACAATATTTACATTTTCATACGAAATAATTCAAAAAAGCTATTGGGATTACATTCATATTTAATGTTACTATGGTTACAAAAATCGCTTTTCAATGAATTTTATTTAGAAACTTATGATTTTAAATGGAAAGTTTGTTGTGAATCTAAGATTTAAATGACAGGAAAATACTGCATATATATTTGCATTGACCATTGCAAAACATTTTACGAAAAATATCATGTCCTCTGACCTTGACCTTTATAGTTTAAGGAACTATCCAAGGTCACGACTTTTTAAATGATTTGCAAGGTAAACTAAAGACTTTTTTAATTTTATGGTTTATTACTATAATTACTATAATGAAATTCGAATAACCTTTGACCTTAAACTTTTACCTTAAGAATAAAATATCGATTTTATAATAATTTCTTGCTAAATTTGTTTTTTTGAACCTTCATGGTTGTTTTTCTTTATAGAGAGAAAATGAATATATATATATCATTTCCTTGCAAAACTGAAGACCTTTGTCTATAAAATTGACTTCAAAAAAATTGTGATAATTTGCTGTCAGGGTTTTGTTTCTCTGTCTGTTATCTCATTGGATATGGCTTACATTTCTTTTTATGTGGCGATATCAAAATAAGGAACTATGCTCTTAACAAGGATTTTTTATACTCTCTTGTTTTTTTTTTTTTTTTTTTTTTTTTTTTTTTTTGCATTATCTTAAAAATGGACAAAAGTAAAGGTAACCAAATACAAATCAAATGAAATCAAGACCGTTTCCTCTCATTTTTCTGTCACCATGGAGAGCAAGTATTGGATAATTCTAAGCCAATCTGTGAATTAGCCCCTTTGTAAATTACATGGAATTTTTTTTAAATAATCATACGAAATGTTAAAGCTATTCTTGTATTTTGCAGGCAATAGACAGAGATGAATACATCGGACTGTCCTTATGGTTTTGATGTTGTTGAAGGAGTAAAAAATGTGACCGAGAAAGTAAAATCAGAATGGCCTTGCGAATTAAGGATATTTTGGGTAGAGATTTTGCCTTTTGTAAAATTGGTCCGTTTTCTTTTGTCTTACGGAACGTCGTTTGTAGTTGCATTTGGATTGATATGTAACTTATTATCCATTTTGGTTTTGACAAGAAAGCACATGCGTAAATCTACAATGAATTTGTACCTGACATCGTTAGCAATATATGACTGTTTAACATTGACTATGAATTTTATGATTGGCGTACTTCGAGGCCAGAATGAGCATGTCAACAAAGATTTCCAAGATCACGAGCATCTCTGCAAATTTCATGGCGTCGTTGTTGAAGTTTTCAATCTTCTTTCCATTTGGATGATTGTTTCGTTCACGGTTGAGCGATTTATCATGATTAAATTTCCACTCAAAGCAAAAGCCATGACACCACGACGTGCAATTTACACCATAGCAGGTGTTTCTTTGGGAGTTTTTGCCTTTTCCATGCACAAGATAGCCGTTTCGGGATTTGAAGGAGATTCGGTTTTTGGTTATGCAGCTTGCAAAACAAGGAGAGCAATATTTGTAGAAATTATATATTTCTATGTCGCCTTTAATACCTGGTTTCCAACAATAAGTATCGTCACCTTGAACACATTAATCCTACTGGAAATCAGAAAAAATAGTAAGAAACGAGCGGAAATGACGACGTCTGCGATGTCAAAATCGGACGAGAAAGCCACCAAGCTCCTTTTAATTGTGTCGTCGACATACGTCTTACTTGTACTACCCCTGGGATTGATACAGTCGACAGAACTGATTTGGAACAACACACAGAAGGTACCGACATCTGACCCTGGTTATGTTGATTTTATGAAGACGAAAACGAGGCTTAAATGGGCAAGGGCATTTTTCTTCTTTTTCTACCAACTGAATTTTGCCATTAATTTCTTCTTGTATGTGTTTTCGTCCTCTGCATCTCGCTTCAGAGCAACATTAAAGATGCTCCTTGGTATGAAAGTTCAACAAACGGAAATGACATGGAACAAATCAATGGCAACCAAGTCGAATGCTGTTGCTCCTGCTCCTGAGAAGTCAGAGGTTCTTACTCCGGATAACCCTGGACCATCGACTTCTAATTCTAAATTGAAGGATGCGACAGAAAGTGAGGCTTAGTTCCAAGATAACTGTACTTTGATAATGCTTGAAATTGAAGTTGTTTCATCAACATGTTTTAACATTATGTATAGCTTTAAAATGAGTTTGATATTGTCATTTGAGTACCTTGGTCATTTGTTGTCATTTTCATGACGTGTAAAGCACGTGCACAAGTTTACCCTGTCAACTTACCTCTGAATATGTTCCTACAATTCTTCAATAATGGTTTGCTCCTGGAGTATTTTATCCCTTTTTTTCGTTGAAAAATCTGTTAACTTTATTGTTAGTTTGAGAATTGCAATTTTCCCTCTTTACTCTAATAATCAATAAATATTTAGATTACTTTCACTTATTTTGAAGGGCAGTACAGTTGCCTCCTCTCTTTATCGCAATTTCTTTGGCATTACGAAAATACAAACGAACGTAGTATATTTATGGACTGATGGGGTGACATACTTTTGTTATCTATTTACATTGAGAGTCTGTGACAATAGTACTTGAGTGTGGGCTGATCCCTTCTTCCTGTCACATCTACATGTATCTTTACCACTGCCTACCTGTCAAACTTTTATGTTCATAGGATGTCAGCTCTCAATATTCATTCATGAACTACATGTGCATGTATAATGATCAAATGAGTCTAAAACATCATTTTCCAAATAATAACAAATAGATGAAACCGTTTGAATAAGTCAATACTGTGCGATTTGTTATCTCGGCTTTCATAGGTTAACTTAAAATTAAAATGATTGCAATAAGAAATCGATATCGTCATCGTAAATTGTGTACTTTGTGATAGGTTCTCGTGTACTTCTTGTATGAGTGGTTCTTGTGTACTTTGTGGGTTGTTTGTTCTTGTGTATTTTTTGTGCGATTGAGTCTTGTGTAGTGTGCTAGTGATTCCTGTGTACCTTGTCTTTGGAAGGTGCCTGTGTACTCTGTGTAGGTGTGTGCTTGCTTGTTATTTACTTTTTGTGCGAGTGGTTGTTTTCAAATTTTGGTTTAAGTGGTTTCTGTGTACTTTGTATGAGTGGTTCCTGTGCGCTTTTTGTGTCAGATGTTTATGTCAAATTTGTGTGTAAAAGTTGTGTATTTTGTGTTTTAGTGGTTTCAATGTACTTTTCTACAAAATTTATGGCCAAAATTTTGGGATTTATTGCCTTCAACTATGGGGCAACCGGAGGTAAAAACCAAAATAGTCCTGCCATATCAAGAAAAAGAACCCCAATTACATGTTATAGAATTTACCTGTTTCAAAATCGTGCCCGCTCATGAACTTTGTCAAAAATGAAAATATATAAATTATGGTAAATAGAGAAAAGGGTGTAAGGAAATTTTTTAGTCTAGACCCATTCGACCAAAGTGATCCGACTCTTATCTATTGATATAAATCGAAATCAAATCACTATCACATTTGATTCTAAGACAATAAACCCGACGCGCAGCATGGATGCGCAATTTTTGACCTCGAACCACATTAAAATACCGTGTATATACTTTAGTATAGTACTGATAATCAAATTAGCAGTTTATTTTCATGCTTCGATATGGTACCTCTACTGAGCATTATGCATGTAATACACATTTCACCCTATTGTATTTGCTCAATGTAAATTGTTCAACAGAAATTGTCTTTACAATCGTTACGATTCCTATAAAGTCTGTTCCGACACTAATAAAATTCATTATTTCATAGATATTATGCATTGTGCTTTCAATAACGCAAGGATGAGTGGATGGTTACTGAGATGTTTCATATTATTAACATTAAATCCTTTTACCCACTATTTTTATTGGTATAATATTGCAATCCAATTTGGTATTTTTCATCAATGAATATTTGCAGTTTGTTACCCTGGCATGCTTACTAACTGACAATCCAAGTTGAAAGCTGCTTGACTTTAACATCAAAATCCAATTGATGTTCATGTATATACTGTTATACCGTAACATCTTAGTTAGCCTGTGAAGACACTGATTATATATATATATATATATATATATATATATATATATATATATATTTGTAAATTTACTGCATTTGTTATTAAGAAGCATTGTTTTAGTTGGATTTATCATCTCCGTCCAGAGTCAATGTAAATAAAATTTTACGCTTTATTTCGTGTTATCTATTTGTATTAATTCCAGTTCCAATCTAATTAGAATCGTACCTTACACTCACTGCATAGTAGATCTAACAACATCCGATTCTACTTTCTGTTCTGATGACCTTTTCTAAATCCTCGGGTTTAATGCTTCCAAAATCCCGGAAGCTGCAGTCTGATTGGTTGGTTCGAGAGGTAATCAGAACAGAAAGTAGAATGGGATGTTGTTAGTTCTACCATACAGTGAGTGTAAGGAACAATTGGTAGATATAATTTTAATTAGATTGGTCCAGTTTCTTTATGTCTTTTACAAACATGGTGTATAAAAACAAAACCTCAAAGAAAATCTCAATGTCAAAACAAACAGCTTATAGTGTTGAGTGGGAATCTATCACCACCAATGAGACAATGTCCGAAGATCGTACACAG
This sequence comes from Modiolus philippinarum, assembly GCA_002080025.1. Taxonomy (NCBI): domain Eukaryota; kingdom Metazoa; phylum Mollusca; class Bivalvia; order Mytilida; family Modiolidae; genus Modiolus; species Modiolus philippinarum. Next base: position 27,657 of record MJUU01022450.1, on the reverse strand, counting down.
ACACAATCACGGGAAAATATTTCAAATTCAATAATAAAATGAAATATTCTACAAAGGTCAACAGTACCCTTACTCAATATTAATGTATATAAACAAGAAATGAATCCAAACCTGATAGAAAATTATAAGGGTAAAAATATTACATTAAAACGTCAGTCAATTCAGTAAATTTAGAGATTTGTTGATCAATATTTCATCTCTAGAAATGAATAAACCAAAATCGATTGACACAAGACTATAATGAACCCATGAATGGGGTAATAACAAAACTACGTAACATAATTATCACGTGACCATGAGGCAAAAAAAAAAAACCAAAGCAAGTGGAAACCACCGAAAAAAATTTCCGACCGCAATGATGTTGAATGATTATATAAATGTACATGGGACAAAATCACTACAAATATATGGTAAGGTCAAGCATTATGGAATAACGCCCAAAGGGGAGTAATATCAACTCAAAGCCACCATAAGATCTTCAATGAACGGCGAGGAAACCCTACACCCAACGACAGGTCGGAGTCGGACCCTAAATAAAGAGTAATCAAGTTCAGTGAAATAAACATCATCCTAGACTCCTATAGACATAAAGTAAACTATCTAGAAAACAGACAAGACACACAAAGGCTTAATAAATTTCCTGACATAGCCAAAGGCGCAAACCTGCTGCGGTGCTAGTTTTATTGGGCCCAAACCTTCCCCCTATAGCCAATGTGATAAACAAATATACAATAGTAACAACAGTAAAATTCAGTTAGCAACAGAACTGAGTCAATTGTGAAAATTTAAACTGAAAGAACTTGTTATACGGCCATAAACATTAAATCACAAAAGACTACTAGCAGTTAACTGACATGCCAGCTCCAGACCCATTACCAGCTGACATATTAAGTTATGTACCCTCAGTAAACAGCTTCCAGCAAAATCCCTTCCTGTGGGGAGTTAAGCATAATGATTTCATGCATATACCGGAATGCATAACCCGTGTCCATGCAATAGATTTTAGAAATTTAGAATATGTTTAGTTAAAATGCAAAGACCCTATCAAAAAATGATGTTAATACTCTGTTTCACTTCCTTTAGATAATGGATTTTGCATTCCGCTGACTGTATATTTCGGCTCTAAATTTTGCATAACAATGTAAAAATACCGTACACTTCTAAATTTGGTTATCATATACTTTTGAGGAAAAAACAACTTTTTCAAAATCTCTATTATCTTTGAATGGAAAACATTTACCGCGCGCAACTGTCACCAAAAATTAACTTATCTGATATGGGTAGTGTCACCTTTTACCTGTCGACAGGTGATCCAGTATTAACCAAATGTATCTTGCCCACCGATTAAATTTTCCTGCCTGTTCGATCTCAAAATAAAAAAAGATCAAACACTTTGCATGTTTTTAATCGCAAAATGCCAGTTTTCAGTTATGTATGGTCATTCTTGATTTGCATGCAAAACTTGAGAGAAATTAAAGTTCAAATAAAGAAGAAATTTTAAAAATTTCTATTATCTAAAGAAAGTGAAACAGACTTTAAACTTGTAAACACTGTCATCACTTGCGCTTTTGTTCATTTTGAATCTATTTTTCTCTTTTTCTCTTATCCTTTTCTTCTTTTTCTGTGAATGCTGCTGATATTTTATCACTCATATCACATAAGCATGCCTGACAAAAATCAGACACAACCAGCAAACATGATAAGAGTAAAACAAAATACAAACGATGTCGCAGTATTAAATTGAAACGCAAGATACAATTGACTGTAAGGAAAAAAATGCACAGCATAAACTACTGAATTGTAGTGTTCTCATACTAGAAAACAGGATAAGACATTGGACTAAGCGGCTTGTATTTACTTTATCTCAATCGTGATGAAATTTTCAATAACAATTTCGACCCTGTGGGTTTAGCATGAAGTGTGATTAACAGGGTTCCACTTTTTTCGAAGCCTCCAATCTATCCATTCGGCTTAGTGAACTTGAGACAACCGATACACCAAATTCTGCTTCATACCTTTACCTTTTGTTGTACAGTTAATTTGAAATTAAAGAGACAACCGATACACCAAATTCTGCTTCATACCTTGATTGCTATACATTGACGAAGATGGACGTCTGAAATCTAGGCTATGACAAATGTGATGATTTTGACTTTTCAATTGTGAACTTTCCCTTTCTCTGCAGCAATATACCTACCTCCCCAGCATATGGAGTGTATATTTCACAATTAATTCGTTACTGTAGAGCGTGTAGTTTATACAGTGACTTTGTGGAAAGACCAAAAGCACTGTCACAAAAACTGTTGAGTCCGGGATATGTTCAGCCCTTGTTACTTTCGTCCCTTCAGAAATTCTATTGCCGTCACCACGACATCATAGATAGATATGAAATGTCAGTGTCACAAATGAAAACTGACATTTTCAGCTAGATTCACCTCTTCCTGGATTCCTGGATTTGACATTACCGGTTTTGACTTTACCCTTGGTTGACCCACTGACAGTGTGACGGGTGCTGTATACAGAGCAGGATATGCTTACCCTTCCGGAGCACCTGATGTCACTCTGTTTTTTGCGAGTTCACACTGTTAGTGCTTTAGTTTTTTGTGTTGTATATGTAGTAGTTGTGTGTTTGTGGGCATGTAGTTTCTTTGGTCTTCCGTCTTCTGGTGTTCTCGATTTTGCCTTGTCTCTGGACTTTGATTTATGTAATCTTGTGCTTTGTTCCTTCGGTATTCTACTGCCGTTGTTTTTTTTTCAAATAAGGTAGCATATTAGAATACATGGACATCTTTTTGTCTTGCCTCCTTTTAGTATGAATAAATTTGATAACCATTTTTAAAATGTTCTTATTATTCTGTTATAGTTTTTAACGGGAATAAAGAGCCAATTATAATGTAATGAAAGATTAAGGAAAACCCTTATCTTTGTTGATTTCTGTTGCAAATTTGATCTATATACATTGCTCCTTTGCCAGACATTCTTAATACCTTTAAATGACTATCGTCCTCTCTTAATGGTGCATTTGGACCATATGTTATGGAAAGAAATACAATACATCGCTTTGATGCTATAGCAATAACAATATTTGATTAAATTCGTGATTAAAACTACGGCATTTGGAAATTCCAAAAAAACATGAAACTTCACTTGACATTCAGAGTACTTTTAATCAAGTATTTTTTTTAAAGTATGCCAAACAATTAAAGCAGCTAAACTATCAATTTAAAACTTAGCGCTTTGATTGTGTATCATTCTATTTTTTTCAATATGTAATTCCCTCCGCATGCTTTTACTACATACACTTTTGATGGCATATAACTGCGAGTCTGACATTTTAGATGTAGATAATCATAGTGTAACTAAAGAAACTGGATCAACGTCTGAAATGTCTCTTCTAGAATAAAAATACGTCTTACTTACTTTATGCCGCTATGCAAAACAAAAAGCAAAACGCACCTACCTATGTTGATTACATCAATTTCAATTAGCACTGTCATACTGTCATTACAAGGGGTAGCCATTACCTCTCTCTCTCTCTCTCTCTCTAAAGAGGTAGCCAGCATTCACTTCAGACTCTGTCACTCTTGTATGCAAAAACGGCATAATTCAAAGATAAAATTGAACTATGTTTCACATGGTCTTTGTCCTAAAGACAAATTACGTAAACAGATTTATATCAATGCTATGAATCTGGTTTCTGGATCCATTTAACTAAATGTTCTGTTTCTTACTCTTCTATTTTCTTTTTGTAATTGTAATAACATGTTTATTAGTTAATTAAATATGTTTACATTAAAGAAAAGGCACGAATTTTACATTTCAAATACACACATTTCCGGACTAGTTTCCGAGTATTCGTGAAGATTGGATTTTGGCAGATTTATATTTGTTTACAGTGCAAAGTATGTCTCTATACTCTAAGACACAGAAAGCTCAAAACTCTAGGATTTCGATGTCAAGTCATTTCGGAAACATAATTTCCTAAAACCATCACTGATTCAGATATGGAGATAGTTTTGTTAGATGCAGTAGTGAAAAAGTTGCATTTGTTTTTAACGGGTTTATTCAAATTACAGGAAAAACAGGAAAACAGCAAACACCTACAATGGCCAGGAACTACAATCACATGCCACAATTTACAAGCAAACTGCACCAGCAAAACAATAATGAAAACAAGAGACAAACATAAATAACAATAGGAACTCGGGATAGCCGGACTTGGTACCGGCACTAGCAAAAGCCAGTGGTAGGGTTAAACCGGTTTATGGGTACCCAAACCTCCCCTTTCTCTATCCCGTTTCCCTATAGTATCATAAACATGTAAATGAAACCCAATACAGGTAGACTACTAACTCAATGACCACCATCTTGGAACAGAAAAAGCATAAGACAAAACGTAATTTTGAAAGAAGGGTCAAAGAGTGCTCGCCGCTAAACTGCCGGCTAGCTCAAGGAATCTAGTCTGCTGGTAAAACACTGTCGCACTACGGAAGAAAAATCAAACTCAAATTTCCCAGAAGGGTTTGGTGAAGAGTCTTCATGTATTTCAGTAGACATCGGCAGTATCAGTGAGAGGCCAGTATATATGTAAAGTCTTCAGGTCACTGGAATACAAAGCCAATTTAACGGATTTGTTCAGAATATCTCGTCGATATCCTCTATTACGTAAAGAATGTAAGTTACGTCCCAGTTTTTCTGGATTATTTATCAATTTTTGACATTTTTTAACAACATTTCCATAAAATCGAGGATGAGAAACGCCCTTTGTAATTAGCTGTTTGCGAGTCACGTCATATCTAGATATCAAATGTTCATATCTTCTGTAAAACTTCTTAAAAGTATTTAATAATTTATGAAATCTGTAACCTTGTTGTAAAAGTTTGGATGTGAGAGTAAGGTTACTCTCATTAAAACCATCAAGGGTGGAACAAATGCGAGCGAATCGTACAAGTTGAGATATATACAACCTGTAGGATGGAGCTAGGGGAACGTCGCCGTCAAGAAAGGGGAAATTAGTAATTGTAAAATCAAAATCATCCCTTTTATCATAAACTTTAGTTTTTATTTTACCAGAGTCAATGGTGATACTTAGATCCAGAAAAGGGCAGTATTTGGAATCATTGTTTGCCTTATTTAGTTTCAGTTGTTGTGGGTAAATGGTGTCAACATAAGCTAAAAACTGGGGATTGTCAATAGTAAGGATTTCGTCAATATTCCTGCTATTATCATTGAAAACAGAAATAAGTTTATCACTATTTGGTACAGTTCCATTTTGTAGTTTTTTCATGAAGCTGTATGAAAAAAATACAATGATTAACTTTCAGTTTGTGCACTTCTTAGAATGAATGTATACCTACCTTTCTAGCATTTTGAATGTACCTTTGATTCGTTACGGTCGAGTTTGTAGTGTATGCCATCACTTTTTAGCTAACCTGGCTATGCCAGGGTGAGCTTTTGCCATCACTTGGCGTCCGTCGTCAGTCGTCCGTCCGTCCGTCCCTCCGTTGTCCGTCGTAAACTTTTTTCAAAAATCTTCTCCCCTGAAACTACTTGGCCAATTTAAACCAAACTTAATCTGAATCATCACCAGGGTATGTAGTTTTAAAATTATATCCGAGGAGTCTGAAAACTAACCAACATGGCCGCTGTTACTAAAAATAAAACATAGGGTAAATTGCTGTTTTTGGCAAATAACTCAAAAACCATTGCAGATATCAAAAATCTGACATTCGGTAAAAATGATGAGCATGACAAGATATACCCACCCTGCAATTTTGAAGAAAATCTGATGACCCAAATTAGAGCAATTGCCCTTTTTCCGTAAAATTTTCAAAATTTTGATGTTCTTTATTTTTTTATAAAAAAAACTATAACAGATAGAGGTTAAGTTTAACTTACAAAAATGTTCAGCATATCAGGATCTCCCCACATGCAAATTTTGAAGAAAATCCAAATACCCATATAGGAGGTATTGCCCTTTAATTGTCAAATTTTTCGTGATTTTACATATTTCGTCTTCTTTTTCAAAAACAGTTTGAGATAGAGGCTAAGTTTGAATTGCAAAAATGTTCAGGATGTCAAGATCTACCCACATGCCCATTTTGAAGACAATCCAAAAACCCATACAGGAGTTATTGCCCATTAATTGTCAAATTTTTCCTGATTTTATATATTTCGTCTTGTATTTCAAAAACAGTTTGAGATATAGGCTAAATTTGAATTGGAAAATGTTCAGAATGTCAAGATCAACCCACATGCTCATTTTGAAGAAAATCCAAACACCCATATAGGAGTTATTGCCCTTTAATTGTCACATTTTTCGTGATTTTATACATTTCGTCTTGTATTTCAAAAACAGTTTGAGATAGAGGCTAAGTTTGAATTGCAAAAATGTTCAGAATGTCAAGATCTACCCACATGCCCATTTTGAAGAAAATCCAAACACCCATATAGGAGTTATTTGGCTTTAATTGTCAAATTTTTCGTGATTTTACATATTTCGACTTGTATTTCAAAAAAAGCTTGAGATCCAAACACCCATTTAAGATTTATTGCCCTTTATTGGTTTAATATTTGGTAATTTTATACTTTTTGTTTTGTATATCAAAAATGATTTGAGATAGAGGTCAAGTTTAAATTGAAAAAACATTCAGTATGTCAAGGACTACATTTTATTGAACATGGTCAAGTTTTCTGACCCCATCTAAGGTGGTCACCAGAGATGAGCTTGGTTTAACATTGGACCCTATGAGAAAACTTATTTAAAGATCTTTTTATTTGAACCAAACTTGGTCACAAAAGTCCTTAGTTGGTCCCCTTTGAAAAGTGTGTCTGGGAAGTCCACATTACATTTAAGATTGCTGCCAGCAGGGATCATAGTCTAACATTGGACCCTGTTGGAGGCAATCAAAAGATTTTCTCCTCTGAAACTACATGGTCAATGGATCCAAACTTTGTTGCAATAGATCCTGGGTGGTCCCCTTTAATAAATGACCCGCAAGTCCACACCTCATCCAAGATTGGTGCTAGCAGGGATCTTAGTTTAACATTGGACCCTTTGGGAAAACACATTCAAAGATCTCCTCTAGCTGAAACTACTAAACCAGCTGGAACCAAGCATTTTTTCAAATCCTTAATTGGTTCCCTTTAAAAAAATTACCATTAAGTCTTCACCCCTATCCAAAATGGTTGCCATCAGGATATATAATTCAGCTTTGAAGCAAATAACATCAGGGTCTATTAACATATTTGAAAATAAGATTTTTTTGTTATTGAGGTTATTTGGACCGTCAAAGTCAGCCATTGCCCAGGTAAGCGATACAGGCTCTCGACAGCCTCTTGTTTGTGATGAATTTTCAGCTGTATGAAAAAAATACAATGATTAAATTTCAGTTTGTGCACTTCTTAGCACGAATGTATACATACCTTTCTTAGTTCTAGCATTTTGAGATTACCATTAATTCGTTACGGTGGAGTTTGTAGTGTATTCTATCACCTTTTTTGACAGACAAAGTACAAACTGATCCTTCATGGATTTATACCTACCCTTTATATGTGGAGTGTACACTTTATGGTTGATCTTTTGAAAGGTACAAAAAATGTGTCTTAAAAACTGCATTGTCAGGAATATGTTCAAACTTTGTTAATGAAGCCCAAATAATTTATGGCCAGCATTGTACCACCATAGAAGGATTTTAGGTGTCGATCTTACCAATGATGATGGACTTTTTGCCTTTGCGTAATATCTTGACCGATTTGTACTTTACATTGAATTTACTCACTAGCAGTGTGACGGATGACGTTTATGGAGCAGAGTATGCTTAACCTTCTATAGCACCCAATTTCACTTTTGATTAGATGCGAGTTCCACTTTTGAGTGCTTCTGTGTGTGTGTGTGTGTGTGTGTGTGTGTGTGTGTGTGTGTGTGTGTTTTTCTCTTAATTTCAACATAGGTATTCCAGTACCACTGATGTCTGAAATAAAGGTCAGTAGGATTTTCATAGGTTGTTCAATTTTAACTTGAATTGGCAATAAATATTAAAATCTTGCAGTTTTAGATCTTTTTTATATAAATAAAAAGGTGACAGTTATTTAAAACAAATGGTAATCATATATTTTTTTAAAAATATTGACCGAACCTTCAACCTGCAGAATCTTCTGTTAGATTTTTGGTTTGTATCAAAATGTAACCAGAGGCTCCCAGGAGCCTGTATTGTTCACCTGGCTTTCAGGTACTACAGATACTTTCACATCAGTCTCCTTCCTTGACCTTCATCTTGAAATTGACAAAAGAGATACTCTACAAACTAGGCTATATGACAAACGCGATGACTTCACTTTTCCAATAGTCAACTTCCCCTTTCTTTGTAGCAACATTCCAAAAGCACCAGCATACGGAGTTTACATCTCCCAACTCATTCGCTACTCAAGGGCCTGTGGTCGATACAGTGACTACCTTGATAGAGCTCGGATGCTTACAAATAGGCTACTTAAGCAAGGGTATGTTGCCCATAACTTGAGGTCATCACTACAGAAGTGTTACGGTCGACATCACGATCTTGTGGACCGCTATGAGATATCTGTTTCCCAGATGACAATAGATCTTTCTCTTTGACACTGAAGTTTGATTTTCCTCTACCGGATTTGACTTTACGACCGGAGTTGACATGTTCAACACGGCGGGTGTATTATAAGAAGCAGGAGATGCTTACTCTACCGGTGCACCTGATCTCACCCATGGTTTTTATTGAGTCCGTGTTGTTCATTTTTGTATATGTGCGTGTCTTCATTTTCTTTTCTGTGCCGTGCTCATGTTATGTCTTCGTTTCTTCGTTTTTCCGACGTTGCCATTGTCCTTTGATTGTTCTTTTCAGACTGACGGTTTGGTTCTTACTTACTTTTCAGTTGCCACAATCAAGCTAACATTGTAAGTTATACAGTTGAACTTTAGTCCCTCAAACTTTGGTAGTTCGAACACCACCAATATCTTTAATTGAATTTAAAGTCTGGTCGTGTTTTACTTTATTTCTTTGTTTGGCTTTTTTTGACAAAAACATTCTTGCTAAGGACCACTTTCGACACAAGTTTTGAAGTTGAGACATCATTTTGTAAATAGCAGTCAATGACAATTTTACACCATATTTTTAAGTTACGACATCAATATCTTTTTGGAAACCAAATTTCATTGAAATTAGACTATGCTGAATTTCCCCGCCTTTTTTGTGGCCATTTTGAAAATGGCGCTCAACAAACAACTTTCAAATCCGGTTTTGAGTCCCAACATAAATATCTATTTGGAAACCAAATTTCATTGAAATCAGATAATGTTGAATTTTCCCACCTTTTATGGCTGCCATTTTGAAAATGGCAGTCAACGGACAATTTTCAACACTGGTTTTGAATTCGCAACATCAATATCCACTTGGAAACCAAATTTCATCGAAATCGGACAATGTTGAATTTTTCCCGCCTTTTTTGGCAGCAATTCTGAAAATGGCTGTAAGGGAACAAATTTTAACATCAGTTTTGAAGTTGCATCATCAATAACTATTTGGAAACCAAGTTTCATTAAAATCGGACAATGTTGAATTTTCCCGCCTTTTGGTGGCCATTTTGAAAATAGCGGTAAATGAACACTTTTAAACAACGGTTTTGAAGTCGCAACATCAATATCTATTTGGAAACCAAATTTCATTGAAATCAAACAATGTTGAATTTTCCCGCCTTATTTGGCGGCCATTTTGAAAATGGCGGTCAACAAACAATCTAAAACACCAGTTTTGAAATCCACACAGCATGGCAAACATTTTACAATTTACACTTAACCTTCATCTTCGATAGTTTTGGAAATAAAAGACGAAAAATATGAAAATTTTGAAAATTCTGTGAAAAAAGGGCAATACCTCCTACAAGGGTTTTTGGATTTTCTTCAAAATTTCAAGGTTTTTAGATCTTGATATGCTGAACCTTTTTGCAATATTCACCTGACCTCTATCTGTTATACTTTTTGAGAAAAAAAAATAAAAAATGCACAAATTATGAAAATTTTACGGAAAAAGGGCAATAACTCCAAGACGGGTTTTTGGATTTTCTTCAAAACTGCAGGGCAAGTAGATTTTGCTATGCTGATCACTTTACGTCAATTTGTTATACTTTTTGTAANAAAAAATAAAAAATGCACAAATTATGAAAATTTTACGGAAAAAGGGTTTTTGGATTTTCTTCAAAATTTCAAGGTTTTTAGATCTTGATATGCTGAACCTTTTTGCAATATTCACCTGACCTCTATCTGTTATACTTTTTGAGAAAAAAAAATAAAAAATGCACAAATTATGAAAATTTTACGGAATAAGGGCAATAACTCCAAGACGGGTTTTTGGATTTTCTTCAAAACTGCAGGGCAAGTAGATATTGCTATGCTGATCACTTTACGTCAGATTTTTTATATCTGTAACAGTTTTGGAATTATTTGCCAAAAACAGCAATTTACCCCTATGTTCTATTTTTAGTAATAGCAGCCATGTTGTTTGGTTCTGGACTAATCGAACACAATTTTGAAACTGCATACCCTGATGATGCTTCAGGCCAAGTTTGGTTACAATTGGCTCAGCAGTTTCAGAGGAGAAGATTTTTGAAATTCTTGACGGACGACGGACGGACGACAGACGACAGACGACGGACGCAAAGTGATGGTAAAAGCTCACATGGCCTTATAGGCCAGGTGAGCTAAAAATGATATTGATCCAAAGCCATAATTAGAAATTTTAATTGAAAATGATTTTGTCCATAAAACATTATTAATAATTATAAGTCAAAACACAGAGAATAATAAAAAGTTCTTACAATATCAACAGATGTTCTATTAATGTTTTACGTTTAATATTCATACAGACACTAATCCATTGTTTTGATAAAATCAACAACTAAAAACAAGAAATAGTAAATTTTTAAATAAAGAACAAAAGTGCTGAGGGACATTCCCCATTGTAGGATTTTAAACAACACAGACTTGTTCTGGTTATGACTGTTTAATTCTTTCCAACATATAAAGACATGATTGTAACAAGTGCAGCCATTACATAGGATGTTCCTATTATGTCACCTGTTAGAGGAATATAAAGTATAATATTTAATATTCAGTCATTTAAGTATATGTCCAAATAAAAAATCAGGCCTATAAAATGATGGTCCTTGTCATATTTTGTCCATCATGAAATAATTGTAAAAACTGAAACGTGAAACAATCGTGATATTCGTATAAGTAGAGCAAATATATTTTTACACTACTTTATAGGACCGTTATAATGACATGTCAAAAAAAAATTCAATTATGAGGTACTAAGACAAAAACTTCTATATCTTCATTGCAGATAAAATCAAAACATTTAGAGAGCCATATACCGAAAAAGTGTAAAACCTGATGGAAAACAACTACTAATAGGATCTAAATATAACAGCTAAACCCTAATAAGGACAGAGCCATGCAAGAGGGAATTATTTCCTTGTTTTGAACAAAATTTTGTTAAATTAAGATATGGCAAGCTTCCAAATAAATCGGTTTTCGGACCAGCACGGAACTATTGGCTATTGGGTTGGTTTATACCCTCGGGGACTGACAGTAGGCATCTGTCCAGTGATGGTAAATTACAAATACCGAAGTTACTGTCATTTTAGTTTCTGCTTATGCGCATTTCGACAACATATGCCTCTTCACTGCAGATCAAATCAAATGGAAAGCCATACACCGAAATTTTTTTAAAAAAAATAGATAAAGAACAACTACCAATAGGGTCTGTTAGTCTCGTCATGTGACCTCCGAGAATATACAATAAGATTGCAATTCGAAAACGCTTCCCGCCAAAAAATGACGTCTTAGGATTATGACGTTCAAGTTTTTGTTTGAAACGTCATATGTTTTCATTAAAAATGTAGCTTCCGGGTACAGTACCCGGAAGTTATAAAATTTAACAAGACTTACAGACCCTATAGAAATTAAAAATAATTCTAAAACAAGATAAGGACAGCTTTTCAAGAATGAGATACTCCCTAGTTTTAAGCAAAATTTTATAAATGAATTGTCACTTGGTAAAATGTCAAAACAATATCGCTTTACAATGCGATCATAGATCTGGTCAGAAATGATAAAACAACAAGAACTGCAAAATCTTCACGCACAAATATATCACAACCATGCGCAAAATTGTCATTAGGGAAGTTCAAAATTAATACAACATTTCCATCATCCTCGGGTTTTATTCATTTCAACAGGAGGAAATATTTTTCGTACATGGATATCACATTTCCCTTCATATTTGACATTATAGATTTTGACTTGACAATAGCTATGATCTATCGATAGTGTGACGGAAGCCACTACTGGAGCTGGATTTTCATTGGAGTGTTCACTATAAATGCCTTAGCTCTGAATATTGGTTTTTATTTTATTTATTTCCGTGTTTTGTGGCTGTCGCGTGTCTTTGTCTTTTGTGTGTGTGTGTGTGTGTGTGTGGGTGTGTGTTCTCGCTTGTAATCACATCATTTCTTCCTTCGGTATAATGCACCCGTTACATTTTATTCATACACTTTTGGAACACACCACATAGTTTTACAAAATGGCTAATTATCAAGTGATCAAATAACTTTTTTTCCTGTCAAATTTTTGAAGTAATCTATAGAAAAATTACGTTTTTTTATTACTTTTGCTTATTTTAATTAAAATACACAGATCTTGAAATTGCAAAAGGAAATTTGAAGTAAAAATATTTTATTCCTTTTACTGAGTTAATACTCACATCCAGAGAATGTTGTGCCAGCCACTGATGACAAAGTTGATAGCTGACTAGAATTTAAAGAATTCCTTTGATCTGTTGTAGTTGACTGTGCCTGGTTGGAGCTAAATGTTGAAATCTGGCTTGTTGTGAATCCCTTCAAATATGTTAAAAAAGGTATTACAGACATAATACGTTCACGGTTGCTGAAGTGCATAAAGTACCTTCATGGTATGTATGAACAAAAGACATGATTTTTACTCGACCAGCAAGTTTGCATTTTTGCTGCTAGCTAGGACATGATAAAACTGGCCACCTGAAAACATGTTGCCCCATTTGTAAACATTCCCTCTTACTCTTCAATAGTGAGTATTTGGTTTATAAGCCTAAAAAAGCAATTAAGATATTTGGAATGACACGACCAAGCATCGACCAAATTCAGCACACGGACCGCCAATGATTACCTCGTAAGTAGATTAATGTACAAAATATCTACCCCTTATAGATACAGATAAACAAATCATTGGCCTATATTAGAAATGAACTTTCATAATTTGAAAAAGAGCATTTCTTTAAAGGTAAACTTACCGAAAATATTGTTGCTGGAATGTAGGTCATATGGTTAGGATCGATTGAATCTATCTGTGTTTCAGAAAGAGTAGCAATTTCAGCTTTGCTAAGTCCACCTTAAATGAAAAATTACATTGTAGTTCCCATAATGAAGATTTAATATATCGCTACTTCTAAGGTCTTAAGACAAAACGTTTTTTTAAAACGGAATAAAACAATCTGATAGCAATTTGATAAAATTTGTCATTGCTTCAATATAGAACGAAATAAAACATTAGATTTTCCTATAATAGGACAAATCAGTTACAATTTTGACATACTGCGTGCATTTTTTAGCATTGACTGATCTTTGTGTTTGAAAAATAAGCACAAATAAAGTAAAGGAAAAAGGACATGCGCATGTTATCATTAATGGGTTAACTGTTATTGTGTTATTGGGTAGAATTGATTCTCTGTTATCTGTGATTGTAATGTCCAATTCTCTGTAATATGTTATTTGAAGCATCAGTTTGCTGTTATCAAGAAAATCCAAATTCCCTGGTATCTGTTACTGGAAAAATCAGTTCGATGTTATGCTATTAAATGAACCCAGCTTGGACCCCCCCATCATAACTAGTAAAAATATGAAATACATGTCGAAGAATAGAGAAATTGAGCTGTATTACAATCAATTTTAATTCATTAAGTATAAAGGTAAAGGTTTCTTATGAATAAAGGAAGGAGCGACCTCCAAATTTACAAGTCCGCAACTACTGATTCTACATTTATGGGGATATATCCAACAAGATTGTGTAAAGGTCATTTTTCCAAAGTCTATATCATCAAATATTATAAAGGATTATTACATTTTTGACTAGTTTGGTTCTTATTAACTTTAGTGTAAATTGTGGTAAAATTGAAAAAAAAATTTATTTTGAAATGTAAGTTAAAGCATTTATTTAAACAATGATAAAAAAATTCATTTTAGTTTAAAAATGATAAGAATAAACAAAAAGAACCAACTGAAGCAAAAGGACAAAAGTAATAAGATAAAATATGAATTATATAAATTGATAAAATAACTATCAAGATTAGATTTTGCTTTTGATAATTTGGACAGGCTGGGATTTTCTGTCAAATTGTAGTTTTGAGATGTCTTCTGAAATATGTCATGTATCTTATCAATCTGAATCATATTACAAATTCTAGGCTAAAATGGCTTCAACGTCTTCAGCACATCATTATCACTATATGCACACAGTGGACCTTTTTTTAATACTAATATTTGCTTTTTATTGGGTAAAAAGGCATGGATGTAGCGTTGCTCGACATCTAGCAATGAATTCCGCTCAAACCGATGCAAGGGGCCATCTTGGACTAACTATGGGGTATGAGCAAAGCTCATTGTTGGGGGCCTCATGGAAACGTAAAGATGAAGACGAACAATAAAAGTGTTGTTCCTTTGTCTTGTTTTACCGTTTATTTGTAAAGACCTTGTCTCATGCGCATTTAATCCATATCTCTTCATATCTTATTTCATTGAATCAAAACACAAAATATCAACAATTACAACAAACACAAATGTAATCATTCCTTAGAAATAACTACAAGCAGGTTTTGTTTGTATCTTTATTTAGGTATTAGTAATGAGAAGGCAAATTCAAACCAAAAACAACAAAACTTTGCATAAATTTACCAATTACTACTCCAACATTTGAAACAGTCGTTGTACTCCAAGTCGTTACATCATTTCCGTAAGCTGTTTTTGCCAAAGCTGCAAACGCAGCCAACTGATAATCTGCACAACTCGTTACTTCACCAACAGAGTCAGCAGCAGATCTGTTCGAATTTGTTACAAGAAAATAAATTATTCTTAATCCATTGCAGTTAATAATATCTGAATGAATTGTTCATTATTTTGGTTTACAGAAACACTGTTGTGAATACACCAAGTTCATGACATGTCTTTTAATTGCAATTTTCAATGCAACAACGCAAGACTGACTATCATTTATACTTACCAAAGATACATAATGTAAAAAGGGATAACAGAAAACATCTACAATGGCTGAAAATTACAATTACATGCTGCATTCTGCCATGGAACTACACAGAAAAACACAAATAAAACAAAAGACAAACGCAAACAACGATAGGAACTCGGGACAGCCGGACTTGGTACCGGCACTAGCAAAAGCAAGCGGTAGGGTTAAACTGGTTTATTGGTACCCAAACCTCTCCTTTATTTGTCCTGTTTCCCTACAGTATAAATTAACATACGAATAAAACCCAATACATGTAGACTACTAACTCCATGACCACAGTCTAATTAAGGAGAAAATGCCAATACGTAATTTTGACAGATGGGTCAAGGGGTGCTTGCCACTAATCTGCCGGCTAGATAAAGGAGCCTAGTCTGATGGTAAAACACTGTTGCTGTGCAGAAGAAAAACCTCATTACAATTAAAACACTCTCCGTAATGACAAATTTTAATTTATGATGCGTCACTGTGATTAAAAATTTGTTCAGTTACTATTGTAAATGTGCTGACAAAAACTTGTCATTTTTATCTGTAGATGTGTTTTTAATGTGTAGGCTTTCATTATAAACATTGTAGTGACAATAAAACGCCAAATTGGTTCTTATTTTCACCTTGTTAATCGTTACTTCAAATGCTACTTTAGTGAAAAATATATAATAACACAGCATTAGTATCATATGCAATAAATCATACCAATTTTTATTCATGTCTGTTACAAATGATGTCAGTATTAACGAACTGAATGGTGTGGAATCATCCTAGAGAGGAGAAAAAGTTTCGTGAAATTTCCCGCCAAATTTATTCGGAATACAATCCTCGGTGTTTTTCGTCAGTCATTAGGGAAACAAATTCCACAACTCAAACACGTTTATTATGATATTTCTCACACCTCGTTAAATGAATTTTCAAATGTTTAAAAGCTCGGCAAACCTCGCTTTCAAACATTTGAAAATTTATTTAACTCGATGTGAGAAATTTCATAATCAGCTAGTTCTCGTTATGGAAACTATATTTTATCAACAGTATGACTAACCAGCTTAAAATCAAAGAAATAACTTACGAGTATATACTGTGTGGAATGACGTTGATGTGACCTGTTTCTGCACCGCATATCATGTGACCTAACGAACTCAATTCACTTGCAGAAATGGTACTGGCATCATTTGATTTAGTCAGTGTGAGCCATCTATTAAACAGGGCTTGTTTCTAGTGAAAATACAAATTATATTGACAAAAATCATTTCAATGTATCATATTTAAGACAAAGAACGACAGTAAGAAAAAATGAAAAAAAAGCTAATAAATAACAACAAGAGGCTCCCAAAAGCCTGTATCGCTCACCTGGTCCTTGATTAAGAGCCAATATACATGTATATAATTAAACTATAGTTCCAATATGCCCAATTAGTTTAAGGGGAGAAGACCGCCGAGAGCGTTCCTCATGGGGTCCAATGTTAAACTATGTTCCCTGCTGGCAGCCATCTTGGATAAAGTGGGAACCTGAAAAAAAAATTCTTTTTAGGGGTCCACATAAAGACTATTGTGGCCAAGTTTGGTGCCAATTGGCTCAGTAGTTTCAGAGAAGATCTTTGATTGTGTTTTCCCATAGGTCCAATGTTAAAACTATGCTTCCTGCTGGCGGCCATCTTGGATATCGCACAGACCTGAAAAACACCCTTTTTGTAAGGGACCACCAAAGGACTATTGTGGCCAAGTTTGGTGCCAATTGGCTCAGCAGCTTCAGAGAAGAAAATATTTGAATGTGTTTTCCCATAGGGTACAATGTTAAAACTATGTTTCCCACTGGCGGCCATTTTGAATATCGCACAGACGTGAAAAACAAATTTTTTGTAAGGGACCACCAAAGGACTATTGTGGCCAAGTTTGGTGCCAACTGGCTCAGTAGTTTCAGAGGAGAAGATCTTTGAATGTGTTTTCCCATAGGGTACAATGTTAAAACTATGTTTCCCGCTGGCGGCCATCTTGGATATCGCACAGAAGGGAACACCAAAGGACTATTGTTGCCAAGTTTGGTGCCAATTGGCTCAGTAGTTTCAGAGAAGAAGATATTTGAATGTGTTTTCCCATAGGGTCCAATGTTAAAACTATGTTTCCCGCTCGCGGCCATCTTGGATATCGCATGTAAGGGAACACCAAAGGACTATTGTGACCAAGTCTTTTGCCAATTGGCTCAGTAGTTTCAGAGAAGAAGATCTTTGAATGTGTTTTCCCATAGGGTCCGGTGTTAAAACTATGTTTCCCGCTGGCGGCCATCTTGGATATCGCAAAGACCTGAAAAACACCTTTTTGTAAGGGACCATCAAAGGACTATTGTGGCCAAGTTTGGTGCCAATTGGCTTAATAGTTTCAGAGGAGAAGATCTTTGAATGTGTTTTCCCATAGGGTCCAATGTTAAAACTATGTTTCCCTGGCGGCCATCTTGGATATCATACAGACCTTAAAAACACCTCTTTTGTAAGGGACCACCAAAGGACTATTTTGGCCAAGTTTGGTGCCAATTGGCTCAGTAGTTTCAGAGAAGAAGATCTTTGAATGTGTTTTCCCATAAGGTCCAATGTTAAAACTATGTTTCCCGCTGGCGGCCATCTTGGATATCGCACAGACCTGAAAAACACCTTTTTTGTAAGGGACCATCAAAGGACTAATGTGGCCAAGTTTGGTGCCAATTGGCTCAATAGTTTCAGAGAAGAACATCTTTGAATGAATTTTCCGATAGGGTCCAATGTTAAAACTATGTTTCCCGCTGGCGGCCATCTTGGATATCGCACGGACCTGAAAAACATCTTTTTGTAGGGGACCACCCAAGGACTATTATGACCAAGTTTGGTTCCATTTGGCCCAGTAGTTTCAGAGGAGAAGATCTTTGAATGAAAAGTTTACGACGGACGGACGGACGACGGACGAAAAGTGATGGCAAAAGCTCACCCTGGCATAGCCAGGTGAGCTAAAAAACAATGTGAAGAGGAATGGAAAAGGAGACCAGAAAAAAAGGACGCCATATATCCACAAAAAATTAAACGAAAATTTCGAATTAAAACAAGTTCTTATTATAGTCAAGAAAAATATCAGGTGCTCCGGAGTGACAAGCATTTTTGACCGTACACTGCACCAGTTACTTTGTGCATGAAGACTGAAGCTGGTTGGAAATGTCAATTTACACTTGTGACAAGGACACGTCATACTTATCCATGAAGACGTTGCGACGGCATTAGAAGCTTGTAAGTAACGACAAAGTATGAACAAATTCTGTGGTTTTGTCGTCTTTTTTTACACTTCTATTGTTTTTTGTGTAGCATGTTTATTTTTTCCTCATTTGTATGCCATCTTTTCGAGTTGAAATGTTCATTTTTGACAATGATTTTTTTTTACAATTTTTACCCCTGGGCAAATGGTTTAAGTTTTTGTGTTGGACAGAAGAATATATTTTTCTTGTACTAGTAATCTATGATGGATTTTTATTGTATAACATCATAAAATCAAAACACAGGCAATAATTATAATTTCAAGTAAAAAAAATATAGAAATGTTGTAACACACATGTTTATAGATCATATTTATGTCACTCAATATCACCGAAAACATTTGTTTGAAAAAGCAATTTTTTGGTTTTGGTTTTTTGGTTTCGTTAAAGACATGTTTCTGTCTCGTTTTTTTTTTTTTTTTTTTTTTTTTTTTTTTTGTGTCTACAATGCATAACAAAACCCATAATACGTGTGATTTCATCTTTACAAGTTTCAATTTTATGTGACATGTACGTTTACGTTTTACTCTGTATTTCTTTTTTTCTACAACCATCTACAAAAATAAATACTGATTGTAATTTCGAAATTTCTACATACTCGACGCATTAGATGACTAGCAATTGCAAAATTTGAAGACCTAAAGACTTTAGATATTTAAATTACAATAGTTTAGAAATGTATAAAAGTGCAGATAGAATTGGGAAATTACTTAGTTCCCATCATTAATACTGAGGAAATCAGATCAAGTCTTATAATCTGTTATGGGATACAAGTCCAAAATATAACCTGGATATGTTCGCAAGAAAACATATGAATTGAAGGATTAATGAAAGTGTTAAAAAATAACCTGAAATTGCTTTCCAAGACAGATGTTTACTAAAGAGAGATATTGATCCTTTTTAGAATAATCATTTCACAAATGAGAAAGGGTTCATGACTGGCAAAAACTCGTTTTCAAGTAAATCAACAAATATCTACCTGGGCGTCAGTCCAACCATCGAACTCTCCAAGTTTACTGATCGCATCAAGATCTAAGGATAAAGTTTCTATTTCTGTAACTTTTAATCCTTGTATAATAACTCCAGCACTATAAACGTTGTCTGTTGTCCACACTGAGGGATCTCCCCATACCTGGAATATTATGAATCTATCCTTAAGATTCTTCTGATATGAAACCATAGTAATCTACATAACCATAATACACCATTTGAAGTTTGTTCTATTATATCATTCCACTCAACAAAAATTTCACCAATTTATGTCATTAAGAATAAAATTTATAACAACGTAGCTGCTTTTTCTTAATATTGGTCTCCTTTACTTTGATTTCAGTAAACACGGATTATGTTTTTAAGAAAAATCATCCACATGTATCAGATATATAATCATATTTCATAACATTAAAATGTTTCAAAATGATAACGAAACACCTATAATACTTTTATTTAGTTTGCAGATGACAAATTCAACAACTAATCTCTATATTCAGTGCATATCCAATCGAAACGTTTTGCAGATCATACACCGAAAATGTATTTAAGCTGAGAGAGAACGAATTAACAATAAAATTCAAATAGAAAGCCAGTATTAGCTCAGGACAGATTTTTGTCCCCAAGGAGATTCTTACTTGGTTTTCGGGCAGAGAAGTTTAAAAAAATGATATTTTAAAAACCTATCGTTTTAAGCTTTTCAGTAACAAATAGTTCAACTTACGGTTCCCCTTTTTCCAATGTCAGCCAAAGCTTGTTCTTGGGCATCGCTGTAATCTGTGACAGCACCAAGGATATCAGTACAATCTATAAATTCAGTATCGTCCAAGTTCTTAATCTGGTCAAGAGTCAGGGCAGATAATCCAGCCGTTCCAATATTTCTCATGTAGCTACATGTTAGAGAAGCTGAAATAATTTAGTTTTTAAATGTTGATGTGGTTTTCAAAAAAAACATGTACAATGGTACCCTGAATATCATGATAGCATTGAACTTATGTACAATAAACGGATATAACCCTATCACTGACCTTTGTTAGAGCCGGTACCAAGTCCGGCTATCTTGAGTTCCAGTTGTTGTTTACGCTGATTTTAAGGTCAGTGTGAGCTATTGCCATCACTTGGCGTCCGTCGTCCGACGTCCGTCCGTTAACATTCCACATTTTCATCTTCCCCTCTGAAACCACCGAAGCAAATTCAACCAAACTTTACAGGAATGATGTACAAAAGGTCCTTAACGAAGATTTTTCATTTCGTTCCGATTCGATAAAAACATGGCCGCCAGCGCGGAATTTAGATTTAACATTGGCCCCAATGGGAAAAATCACATATTCATCTTCTCAGCTGAAATCACTGAAGCAAATTCAAGCAAACTTTACAGGAATAATATACTAAAGGTCTTTAACAAAGACTGCTTATTTTGTTCCGATCCGACAAAAAACATGGCTGCCAGCGTGGAACTTAGTTTTAACATTAGACCTTATGGGAAAATCACATTTCATCTTCTCCTCTGAAACCACTGAAGCAAATTCAACGAAACTTTACAGGAATAGTGTACTAAAAATCCTGAACAAAGATTGCTAGTTTTGTTTCGATCCAATAAAAAACATGGCCGCCAGTACAGAACATAGTTAATTAACATTGAACCCTATGGGAAAATTACATTTTCATCTTCTCCTCTGAAACCGCTGAAGCAAATTCAACCAAACTTTAAAGGAATGATGTACTAAAGGTCTTTAACAAATAGTGCTCATTTTTTCCGATCTGATTAAAAACATGGCAACCAGTGAGGAACATAGTTTAACATTGGAGCCTATGAGAAAATCATCCTTTGCATCATCTTCTCTGAAACTGTTCAAGCAAATTTAATTAACTGTATTGAAATGATGTATAGAAGGTCCTTTGCAAAGATTACTCATTTCAAAAGGATCAGACAAAATGCACAGATGCTAATGGAGAACATAGCTAAATACTAGACTCCCTTTGTAAAAAGTATTAGTTTTGGTCATGCATGGCATAGAAGCATTTTGTCAGGTGAGCGATACAGGCTCAGTCTCTGGGTCTCTAGTTTGTCTTTCATTTGTGTCTTTCTTGTGCAATTTCTTTGTGAATTGTGGCCTGTGATTGCTATTTCTAGTTATTGTAGGATTTTTCTGTTATCTTTAAAATGACATTCGAATACTCCAAATAATTCATAAGAAGTATTTGGTAAAATATTTCCTAATTCCCTTTTAGGATTTCTTCATAGAATTAACCGTGTTTTCTTCTTCAACAGGCTATCTATGAAATATTCACATATATACAAAACGACTATCTCTGTAATATTTTACTTGAGGAAAAACTTCACAGTTTACATTAGAGCTTACTTGTAGATCTTTTTCGCCGACCAGAGGAGCCACGAAGGGGACTAGATGAACATGAATCGTGAACTGAAAGAAGTTTTTTCATTACTCTCTTTTTATTAGACTTGTAGGTGCTGTCATCACTTGCACTTGTATCCATTTTAAATCCAAGTTTATCCCTCTCTTTATCGTATTCTTCCTTTTCCTTGAAAGCTTCTGATATCTTATCACTCATATCACATAGAATTGCCTGTCAAAAATCCAACAACAACAATATATGAAACACGAATGGAGTAAGAACAAAATATTGTTTTCTTGGAAATCAGAAGGCAAAGAATATTGCAATGACAATGGAAAATGGTAAACAAGATAAAACAACTGACAGGACAAAAACCTCTACATAAAGCACTAACATGTTATCATATTAGAAAACAGGATATAATTTATATTTCTTAATCAAAATATTAATGGAAATTTCTATTTCAACTCCGTGATCTAGAATCAATTTGAAAAGATTACGATTATCATTGATTTTACCCTTTCAAATAATGTTACATATTTTTACACATTAATATCCTTTTCTTTCATATGAGAAAAAAATTGAAAATCATCGCAGAAATTTACTGTTATATTTTCACTGAAGAGACATAAGTTGTCGAAATGACCAAATGAAGCTAAATTTACAGGAAATTTATAACATTGTTATTCATAATGAATATTTTGTTATAGTTTTTATCGCAAAAATGGGCCAATTACAATGAAACAAAAATCGAGAGATTTTACCAAATTGAACTTGATATTTGTTTGCTTAATTTTATCAATATACATAGTTCTATGTTTTGAATTCTAATCAAATTTAAATGACACTGGTACTTTCGTAATAATTCTTTTGCATTATATGTTATTGCAGCCATTTCAGGTAACCATGTTAAATCAAAGTTTGCAGACTTTTTACAACAGTTAGCCAGGCCTAAGGATGTGTATTGATTTATGTAGCTAAATTCAGACCTTAATGAAGAGTACATTTCATAGTTTTTTCTGAAGGTGAAAAATAATAATATCTGCATGTTATTGATACATGTATATAGTGATAAAAGTATCTGTCAGTCAGTCATTCTGTTTGTCTATCATTATTTTATGCAGTTAAGGAAAAGTTTTCATATTTGGTTGAAAGCTGGCAGATAACTAGATATAATTTGCCTCTCCTGGTCTGTAATGCTTTTATTTAATGTTTACAGATATTTTTAGGTCATGATTAGGTGATCTAGACTATTTTAAAGTAAATGTAACCACAAATATCTGACATTTGAAAATATATTTCCATGAAAACTATGCTTACAAATTATGGTTGTCTCATAATACAATCTGGAATAATTCACCTGAAGGTGTGATACTTAACGTGGTTTTTAATATAGTTTCTGAATGGACAGCTGGTTTTGTTATTCAAAGCATTACATATTCATCGGTAAACCAAGCAATGAACATAGCTAGCAAGTTAAGTAATTTATTTGCAACATGCTAAGCTGAATTAGCTGTACAAAAGATACCACACTTCAACATGATGTTAGTACAGGGTTTTGATGTATATATATTTGATTGAAATAGTGACAGAAATAACTGCATATGGAAATTCACAAAGACGTGAAACCTTGTCATAACAAGCATTTTATGGACCCTGTCTATGTGTCCAATAGTAATCAGTCTATCCGTCTGTCTGTCTGTCTATGTGTCCATCATTTTCTATGTCGTACGTTAACTCAAGATTGCCTTTACCGATCTTTACGGAAGGTTTCTTGCCATATTACGTAAAATATGTAACAATTTGAGGGGAAAACTTAGTTTTTATACTAAAAAGTGCATATTTGAAATAACCTCCAAGGATTTGTATAAGTTTTATTCACAGTGTTGGACACGATCAAAGGAAGTTCTCTTCCGGTTTTAGGAAATTCATAAAACATTTTTTCGGGGAAAATTTACGGTAAAGTTCATACATAGTTTTCAATGTTTTAATTCGATCTGCACAGAAGAGACATAAGTTGTCAAAATGGCCATATGTAGAAACTAAACTTACAATAACTTAGGATTTTGTTATTTATGCTTTTTTTTGTTTTACGGACACACAATGGGGAGGGGCCCTTTCTGACTTTGTCAGTACTGTAGTTTAAAAAATCATATCGATCTAGAATTAAACGTAGCTAAACCATAACTTAAGTTTATTTTTATGATTGTGTAGTAATATGTATTTTTCTTTATTTTATTTATACCCTTTTCATGGGTGTACTACATACACTGTCAATGGCAGCTAACTGTGAGTCTGACATTTCAGATATCGATGATCCTAGTGTAACTATGGACACTCCATCAACTTTGGAACCGTCTTTCCTAAAATAAAAAAAGGTTTAAATAGATTGAGGCCGTCGTGCAGAGCAATAATACATATTCTTTGTGTTTTACAATTAATTTCGTAATGTATTGTCAAACTAAGTAACTACCAGTATTTTATCTATTTTCTACTGAACACTCACAAATTTAGTTTGTTTTGAATTGTTGATCCCAAATCTTTACGCTCAGTTGCAGTTAGGGGACATTTATCTATAACTGTAGAGTACTCATCCAGTGCATCTGCGTTCAGTCGTTTTATGGAGGAGCTATCCATACCGCATACCAAGTTGCCAGCAGCATCCAAGTCATCCTTTGTGATATCTCCAGATGATGATTTTCCCTGTACAATGAGAAAAACTTTAACCACTTAGAAATAAATAAACAATACATAAACAATGGTGTTAATATGAAATGTTCCAGTAATTAGATTATTACCAGTAACAGTATATAAGGCATAGCGTACAAAGCAAATAAATAAGAACAGTAGTAACTAAATCATCTCTGGTGTCTTACTCTTAATTACAGTGATTATTAGATGTAGATTACTTACCCGGGTATGCATGATAAATTTGTACCCCTCCTTCATCTGTTTTTTAGACAACACTTTGGAATCCGCCTGTGATATGGTACTGGTCACTGCATCTTGATGACTACTTCCAAACTTTTTTAGATCTGTATAACTGTATACAACAGATAATATTGATGATAATTAACTTACCCTCAAAGGGAACGGAAGAAAGGGTCGATACACTTCCATTACAAATGAATGTTAAAGTTCTAAATATTCGAATTCAAAGATACTTATACTTTATACATTTATATCAAAACGTTGAAAAGAACGAGTCGTTATAAAAGAAATATTTTAAAAAGACAACACCGATCGGTCACAACCCTTCCATGATTTGTTTGACAAGTCGCAGATTACATTAAAGACACGAAATAATAATAGCATTACCGGAGACGGTAGTAATTTTTGAAAATAACTGAGTTTGTGAAAAGAATTAAATTTCGACTTTTTATAATTAGGCCAAGGTACGAAGCTTATGTCGTTGTATAACCTGTCTCTTCGATTTCCACTTACCTTGGATAGACAAGATTTATAATTTGAGCGTTGGTCAGAAGTATAACATTATTCATTTAAATGGAGTGAAATGAAGGGTTTTCGTGGCGGAATAAAAACAACATAATATCAATACTTCAGTTACTCAACGGATACCCATGTGGACAACTCTTGTCTCCTCGTGGGGAGTTGGTTAAAATAAAAATTTGATGACCAAAAACCAAATATATTAAAAAGCCGTCAAATAACAAATAATCTGCAGAAGCTGATGATGCAATGCCAATATCGGCTTTCAACAGGGTTTCTTACGATGAGGTTCTTTGTTAAATAAAATTTCTTCACAATAAATATTGAAAATGGAAGTTTTTTGTTAATTTTCTCCCTTTTCCAATGCAGATTTTGTATGAACCTTGTCGTTCACAAATTCAAGGTCAATTCAAAATCGAAATTATACATAGAGTTTCAGTCGTTCTGATAAGTACTAATTGTTTAACATTTTTTGGCCCCTTAAGGGCATGCCCCAGGGGTCATACCAAAAGTCCGCTTTCATCAGTAAATGAGATGCATATAATCGAACTTGCATACAAAGTTCAGCTTACAAACATGAATACTTCAGAAGATTTCGCTTATTACTGGATATCTCGAAATACATTTTTGCTCATTTTTCCGCCCTGAGGGCAAAATTCAAAATTCCGAAATCTCGGCACAGACAACATTTATAGTGTTACTTATACCCTTATTACAAGGTTTCTGCGATTTAAGGTGTAAGAGAAGTTCCAGCGGAATCGATTTTTTCGTTTTTTGGACCCCCTAGAGGCCATGCCCTGAGGGGTCATACCAAAGTTCCGACACCCTCTGAGAAGTTGCTACATAATATGTGAGTTCATATACTAGTTTCAACTTTCTAGCACAAATGGCCTTAGAAATTTCTTCAATTATTGGATATCGCGAAAATTCGTTTTCGCCCATAATTTGCCCCTAGGGCGTTTGACCTAAATTCCGAATCCACAGTGCGCTACTTCTGATCATACTCTAGTATGGGGCCGAGTTTCAAATTTGCATCTCTTATAGTTCCAGAGATATAGGGAGCATTACAAACGCACGTACGTACATACATACGGACGGACTGCATTACATAATCCCCCCGCTTTCGCTAAGCGGGGGGATAAAAAGGGAAATGGGGAATGTGTCAGACAGACAACGACCCAAAGGGGAGTAAAAACAACTCAAAGCCACCATAAGATCTTCAATGAACGGCAAGGAAACCCCACACCCAACGGTAGGTCGGAGTCGGTCCCTAAATAAAGAGTAATCAAGTTCAGGGAAATAAACAACATCCTAGACTCCTATAGACATAAAGTAAACTAACTATAAAAAAGACAAGGCACACAAAGGCCTAATAAATTTCCTGACTTAGGACAGGCGCAAACATGCTGCGACGTGGATAAACTAGTTTAATTGGGCCCAAACCTTCCCCCTATAGCCAATGTGATAAATAAAAATACAATAGTAACAACAGTAAAATTCAGTTAGCAACAGGACTGAGTCAATTGTGAAAAATGAAACTGAAAGAACTAAATATGCGGACATAAACATGAAATCACAAAAGACTCCTAGCAGTTAACTGACATGCTAGCTCCAGACCCATTACCAACTGACAAATTAAGTTATGTACCCTCAGTATACAGCTTCCACCAAGATCTAGATCTAAGTTACACTAAATCATTGTCAATTGCGTCAGTATCCTATCTGATTTCATTACTTCTGTTTTAATGTACAATGAAACGATATGGAGTAAATGTAAACGAGACAAAGTCTATATATACATGGTAGAACCAAACAAAGGAACAACGATTTTATTGTTGTTCTTCACCTTGAAGTCATCATCAAACCTTCAGTGATGAGCTTTGCTCATACCTCACAGCAAGTTCAAGGCAACCCCTGGAACCGGTTTGTGCGGAAATAGTTGGTAAATGTAAAACAACACTAGCGCTACATCCTTGTCTTTCGGGTCATAGATGTGGGATCGTCAATACACATAATTAAACCATTGTTGTGACGTCATCTATTGTATTAACTGTGGATTCTTTTTAAAGAACCCATGGCTTCCCCTCAATTGTTTTCTCCAATTTAAAGTGTATAAACGTCCCGAGGAAAATGTATGTTTACTACATTTCACTGCCATCTGAAGTATTTTTTTCGTATCGAGTGTTGTGTTACCTTCATTAGGCATGGACCTTTTTGTGTGTGTATGGGGGGGGGGGGG